>JAHPZR010034728.1:0-5000 GCA_019787425.1 Platygyra sinensis
ATTTCGATGTGTCCATGCATAGCCTGTTATTATTTTGTGACTTGAATGTACACATTGCTATTCTCCTTAGCCTTTCCACAGTTCTCCTCGGTAACAAAGCAGCTGTGGTCACGTGATTTCACTGGGAAAACCACCAGAAAAATGCGTAACCGTGTCAACAACATGCTAATACTCACTATATTATCTGGTTTGTAAATATAACGCTCAGGGACAATTCAGCACATACTCTCTGATAAAACAAATAAAATAAATAAATCACTTTATTTAAGTGTCGAATTGTTTAGCACTGCTGTACTTATTGTGGACAATGACATAAGCAAACAATATCACGTCTGATATGAGAGCGGCCGTCAGTTTAGTTGGGTGGACGTACTGCAAAAAATATATATACGAGGCTTTAAAACAGATGTTCCTCCAAAGCACAGAAGTTTCCCGCTAGTCTTTTCAGCGGGACATACTTCTTGGCAGTATCCATTTATCGTGTAAGGTCAGGTCTCCTTTAAACCATTACAACCCACGTATGCCGACACAAGGCAATAAATACCTGTTCATTGCTCAGCGTTTATTGTACGTTTTCTATAATCTAAAAACGATTTGGTCTTTATTATCTTATTTCAGAGACGGGAAGTGATCCGCCATCTTGTCCTGAGGAACCTGGCCAAGAAATCTTACCATTCTGAGGATGGAACCGAGTCTATCGACTCCGACGAAGAAAATGAGAACGAGGCGACAGTACCATTTGAAGAAGGTGGCTTGGAAACGAGTCAATCAAACGACGTTGATACAAGTTTTTAAAGGCCTTAGACTGGAAGCCGAGTTTCGGCTTGGAGCTCTACTTCTTATCAAAAAGCTGGCCATTTTAAAGAGGCCTTGTAAGGGGTGGGGGGGAGTCTTTATTTCCGTTGTCTGAGTTCGGAAGGTTGGCATGTCGCTGTCGGAATTTCGTCGAAAGCCCCTGATATAGTATAGAATGTTTAACGTAAATGCGAGCTCGTAAAACATTTTGGATATGATTTCTAAATGAAACAGTTTGCAAGTTCAAATATTTTTCAGGAAAGAGTCAAGAGCTATTATCGTGTAAGTATTTTATTCATGAGCAAGAGAAAGTTGCTTACTCGTCAAGCCATGCTTTATTTCTGGAATTTCAATTCGGGTCTACTGACCGAGTCAGCGTGAAGCTATGATTAAAGCTATGATGTCTTAAGTTGATTCTTTTGCAACATCAAGCCCTGTAAAGCCTTCATTTCGATTGAAGCTCGAACTAGAAAACTATCTTATTTACGAAGTTATTTTGTTTAAGAGTTAATCTCAAAAACTCATAAATCAATTCTAGCCGTTGAAATTTATTACCGCTTTACCAGAGTAGGACTGTTTAAAATTGTACAGAGTTATATTTTTAAATAATTTATTGAGAGGTGTAACGCTCTGCTAATTCTGGAGATATTTTATTTTTAGTACATATTTGATAAAAGCGAGAGTACAGCCGAATAAAGCATACGAAAATTTGATGCTGACTTCGAATTACTTTGTTATAAATAACTTTCCCACAACTTTGAAAATATTTTGGATACCTTCAAGCGATTTGTGGTTATCTTCGGAACAGTTCATCAAATTGTCAAAAGATCTTAAGTGATTCGTCATTTGTTCGTATAATATTTCGAGTTTTTCCGTATTTAGCCACTTAAGGAATGTTTTTCAATGATTTCTGTTTACATTATTTAGTCACTTTGTACTGAAAGGTTGTCCTGGATAAATATGCGTTTTGAATGACATTTATTTGATCACAAGCTGCACGCATAACTTTCTTTTTCGCAGAAAAATTCTTGTCGTGTTAATATCGCAGTCCATACTATATTGTAACGTAGTGCATAAAGCATAGTAATATCATAGTATACAAATTAACCCAGTATTGGGGCGTGAAAATTCAGCGTTAATTTATAATTTCAATGTGAAATTACAAAACTGCCATGGCAACTTTGGCGCCAAATTTATCGATACAATTAACAGGTCAAGCACTCTCGATTGTAAACGTAATTTGTCAGCTATGATTTTAAAAAGTAATCAAATAGTCTACTCGTGAAATTAAGAACAACTTCATCTGCGTTTTTTTCTCGGGGAATTTTGAATTTTGACAAAACGCGCGTGAATCGTTTCCTTATTTCACTCGTTACTATCTGATTAACCACACGAACTATATATTGCATTCGTGACCCAATCATAGATGGAAAAACTATTTTGTTAAGCCGCTCTCTTTGGTTTGAGCTCTTCTCTCTATAAATAGCTACCTCTTTTACTTCCTGCTTGCAAAAATAGCACTTGAATATATTTAGTTTGCTCAGATCGTTTTCGGTGTTGCTATTGCGTTCCCGTCCGTAGTGCTCTGTAGTTGTAAGTGAAAACTGGGACCCTACAGTTCATCACGGAGTCAGATTTTGCGCGTTTTCATAATGGTATAACACAGTTATCTAGGCATTCATCATAGCAGTTAGTAACCCGCTCTTTCCGTGTGAAAAAAACATTACTTTAACTTAATTAGCTGATTCATTTAATATTTGAACAAAATCTAAGTTCAAAAATGTCTTGACTGAAAGAAGGGAGCAACCCTACCCACAGGAAGGGGGGAAGGCACGATTTTTCGAACATTTTCAACGACTTAAATGCTTAAACATGGTAATGCTTCTTTTTACATCTAGACTGATTGTGTACTTACCAGATAATTGCTATTTTATTTTAAAGAATCATCTATACCCATTGTTTTTGGTTGGCGTCGAATCGCATCGTCACTTTTTGGCGTTGTTTTTCCGTTTACGTACCGTGATATTTGCTTTAAAAATAGCACGTTGTTGAGATAAACTGTTATGTGTTGATATAGCTGTCGGCACGAGATGCTTGATTAACTTATCACGAATCAGGAACAAAAACAAATCGTAACAAAAACTCCCATATTTTCTCATACTGACTTACAAGCTAGTATTAAATGCCGGCATCTCAACAAATATACGTTAAGTTTACCTTGTATTCAGAGAAAAACTTATTGCGTATATACTAACTACACGTCGACAATAGACAAACGTTGTTTTTTTTATTAAGATTTGGGCCATATGACAGCGTGGGTGTTGTGGGAACATTGATTAGAAGGCAAAAATGGAACGAAAATACATTAAATCTTCAGGGTGTGTGGTGATTAATTGAGGACATTGGGCCATCAGGTTGATAATAAACTGAATTGCATTTTTCGCTTCCCTGGCGTTGTCATGGAAATGAGAGAGTTTTCAAATAGTTAAACCAATACACCTATCGTGTCGTAGAATTTTCAAGAGTACAAAATAATAATGAGTCGTCTTGATTGTAAACATTTCAGTTCTCATAAGAAGCCAAAGAGTGAAGAGATTGCCAGATTGCCAGATCAGATTATTTTAAAGAACTGCCGTATTTCTTAAGAATGTCTTCTGTTAGTGTTAACTTCAACCTTCACTACGAAATGATTTCCTCAGAAACGACATGCTTGTTTGGGGTTGTTTTACTGGTCGTCATAATTGTACTCCTACTGGTGCGAACGCGTTCATATCGAAGATCTTCTCGGTCACAGGGTGCTGGAAAATTATATACAAAACCAATGCCTGAAGAAAACGGAGAGAAGAGCTGCGATCAAGTAAGAACAGTGTTCATATACAACAAGATGAACTGAAAGTTCGTGAAAACGTTTGAAGTAGAGGGAAGAGTTTTCAACATATTTTGCATTGTAGTTTTTGCTGTCATATTGTGGCGTAGTTTGTTTTCTTCTAGCCATGGCATGATGTGCACAAGGGCGCGAGTGAGTGAGTGAGTGAGTGAGTGAGTGAGTGAGTGAGTGAGTGAGTGAGTGAGTGAGTGAGTGAGTGAGTGAGTGAGTGAGTGAGTGAGTGAGTGAGTGAGTGAGTGAGTGAGTGAGTGAGTGAGCGAGCGAGCGATGAGTGAGTGAGTGTCATAAAGTCTGTCGTGCATTTGAAAATCAAAAATTGTTAATGACTAAACATGGTCCAGCCATATACACCAAGGGAATAGAAAATCGGTTAATAAATCTGCTATACCCGGGTTCTATTTTTATTTCTAGGTTTGGCCATATTGGATGTGCGACTTCCCAATAACAGAGACTGATCTAAAACAGCCATTAATTTACAAGAGTCCTTGAACGCGATGAAGTGGACAAAACAGCAGGCAAAACTGAAGACGTCCGCAATGAATAATTTCAAAACATGCTGATATTGATGTATAACTTTTCTACAGAAAAAAATGTTATTTTGAAGTGCGCGTGTTCTGTTCATCGATGATCTGAAACCAGGTCGTTTCTGTTTTAGTTCTTTATTTCTCCAATACAGATTATTGTTTGGCGGGATGTCAAGCCAAGCAAATAAAATCTCCGGTCCGTACTCGTGGTGACGACAGTTCTGTCAGTCTCGCATTAGCCGGCTTCACGGCAGGATTTCCCTTTAATTCTAAGTTCGGCGCCACAAAACGTTGGTCCTCCAGGGTGGTGATTTTTCCAAGATGAAATAATTTGCCACAACTAATTATAACAACACACTGCCATTTTCGAGTACATATAATATCCATGAAAAACTACTCTACTCTGATTGGCTAAGAGCAGTGCAGTTTAAGTGTAACACCAGTGCAAAAAGTGTCACACCAGTGCAAATTACACATCGAAATTCTGGATTATGATTGGGAGATAGACAATAGGGAATTGTCTAAGCCAATGATATGACGTAACATGATGATGAAAATTATCAGCGAAACTTTGAAAAAGTTTTCTCGAGTGAGAAAAATGGCTACATTGAATCAAGAAAGGTTTACTCTGGCCACTGACGATACAATAGAAGAACTGCGAAATGATGCAAAAAATGTTAACACTAGCAAAAGGACGTCTGGTTAAGTGTGCGAAAGACAGGGTGCGAAGGAAAGAGCATAGCTTAAGAAATCCAAGAACGCGAACCAGCGGCTGAATCGAATAGATTACTTGA
>JAHPZR010034728.1:10000-25000 GCA_019787425.1 Platygyra sinensis
TGACACCGTTAACTTTATCATTTTTTTGTTTTTGAAATGATAATTTTTTCATCAATTTCAAATATCTCCGATGAATTGGATCATCTATTAGAGATATTCTAATTTTTAAATTTAATAACTCTGCACCTGTGCTAGCAGATTGTCCATCTCTGCAAACAGTTTCATTACCGATCCTCATTGGATAATAATATAGAGAGTTTTCTCTTTATGTAATTATGTTTGTCCTCATATCCCCAATTACTACACTACTTACGTTTATTATGCAAATCAAGCTGTTCTTATGCTAACTACTTGGCATTTAAATGAGAAAAGCAGAGAGCAAGGTCATCTCCAGCCTCGCTTGCATTTATGGCCAGGTAACTAAGCACACAATTGTAAAATGGCCTATTGGCCATTTTACAGTTGTGTGCTTAGTTACCCGGTCATGAATGCAAGCGAGGCTGGAGGCGACCTTGAGACTATTAAATATCAACCTTATGTGTCTGGCCACTGACACCCCGATACGTAATGTCACGTGACCTACCAGAAGTACCAATTCTACTTTAAATGTCCAGGACGTTAAAACCTAACTGTGTGCTAAATCTGGTTCCATAGCCATTGATACTTTCAAAAATATAACTAATAAATTATTCTTAGCGGTAAAAGCCCTTAACCCAGGCCTTAAACTACTTGAGAAAAATAATCGAGCTTATTTGTTACGCACTGAGATAACCAAAAGCCATCTATATAACCATATTTGTCAGTATTGTGGCATGAAAACAAGCATGGTGACCCCCTCTTTTTATTATGTTTTTAACATCTCCTTGTACTATAACGACAGCATACAAAGTTTCATCGAAAATCTATGGAGGGTTCTTTTACCAGGGAATCACCTTGAACAGTTGATAAAAATGGTATTAAGAAAATTCCTCCGGCGTACCCACAAGATATGCGTCTCTGAGCAAACTTCACATTTTGGACACTGCCTCAGTTTCCTTTCCTTAAAATCAGATTTTACACGTTGCCGTTGATTTTGTGTTTTTGCTAAAAGAAATTTTATGCCACATTTTCTTCTTTTCATTCCATTCCAAACAGCACATTTTATTCATAAATTAAAAGTTCTGTAGCTTTCCGAGTTTTTTAAATTGAATTTTCAATCATTCTGATGTGGTGACCCGACCAGTCCGGCACAGTTATCAAATTTGATAACCTGGACCAAAACAACTTATTAGCCAATCAGACTCCAAGTTTAAGTTCACGTGACACGTTATCATAGCAACCATCTCCTTTTCAATATGGCGGCTACTTGTGTGCGAAATCGTGTCGGCGCGGCTAAAAATTCAACATTTGATTCCGTTTTTTTGTACGGTTAAACACAAGTAAGGTTTCGCATAGGAATAGATAGAGAAGTAGAAATTTTGCCCTGGATAAAAGAATTAGAGCCAGTCTTTATTCATAACAAATTGGAAAAGCTTGATCGCATTTCTATCGACGGAGAGCGTCGCAGCGAAAATGAACCTCGAGTGCTCGAATACGGTACGGATTTTTTTATCCGATCGGAATTTTGTGAGCGGTAGTCGTTCAAAAAAACCAAAGAAACAGCAAATTGAACTCCATAGAAGATATTTATTTTCTTAAACATTAACAGGCGTTTTTGGAAGCGTTGTTTATGTCCTCTTCCTGGGCTCTCTCTCCCTCGGTATGTAGTATGAACCACTGAAATAGGTACATCAGATCTCGATGCCCTTTCCATAAAGTACTCAAATAGCAGATTCCTTCTGTTTTCCTTCAGGATTCCATCCATATTCACGAGGTTTCTATAAAGAGCTGAACCGCCTAGGGAAACATGCTGGTCCTGGCTGTCTAACAAAAACCTACAAATTATACACAAAGGAAAAATTATCAAAAAGGGACAAACTTTAGTTTCCTCACAGCCAGCCAGCCACTCGGTTGGTCAGTCAGTTGGTCATTGGCAGTGACTTGATAAGATAACCAAATAACCCCAATAAGAAGAAAGATGAAATCATTGCATTAAATTTGGTAGGAGTACACTTATGCTCAGCTAAATAAATACATTCATTAAAGCAAGAGCATTGATACCCAACAAAGGTCAGGCGAGTAAACCAATTTGCTGTCTTTAAATTGTATTGGTTAGAGAACTGGTCGAAAAGTACTGTCGATACATCTTGACATGGGACTTGTTTACAGTGAATGGCAACAGGTGGATGAAAAAAAGTTATATCTTGAGTTAAAAAGATGGTGAGCACAATTCAGATCAAAAAGAAAATAGAGACACTTAATAAATTTAATGTGCACAAAATTATTAATGTACACAAACAGCTGAAAAATCAAAAGAAAGTACCTCCAAACTGGTGAATGAAAATATAAGCATATAATCTCATATTCTCACTCCCGCAATACTAGATATTCTAGCATTAATGCCGTTTGTCCTAAATATAGAAGAGAATCAGAGGGAGGACGCTCTTTCGCTGTTTCCGCAACTAGACTGTGGAATAGTATTCCAATTGAAATTAGGAAACTAGAGTCTGTGGCATGTTTTAAAAAGACCATGTTTGCTAAGATTTTTAAGGAACAACAATGTTTGCATCATTTTATCATTTAATCATATTTCTTAAAATTGAATCTTGTCTTTTTAATGTTTATATATTTTAGCTTACAATATTTTTAGGTTGTATATAGTTGTGTATTTTATGAGGGCCACAAGTTTATTAGCCTTTGGCTATTAAGTGCTACCCTCTTTAAATAAAGGTTTTACTTACTTACTTACTTACTTACTTACTTACTATAAGCAGATTGCAAATTATAATTAAGACAAAGAAGGTTGCAACCATTTAACCAAAATATTTAAAACACACTCCTATTAAGTACTTTCATTAAACATTTTTAATCCAGCCAGAAGTTGTCTGTCTTTTGGCAATATCTATTAACCAGTCTATTAGTCTGCAATGCCAAGGTTTGGACTGCAAATCTTTATGGGGTCTCCTAGCTTTCTGACGCCTCTGTTAGCTGAGGCACCACTACTAAACTTTTATATATCCATGCGTATTCGCAAAAACATGCCCAAGGTTGACTACAGCACAGTCCCAGCGGCCAGAAGTGATACGCCCACCCACCTGGCTAGGCGATTGGCCCACGAAGCATGCACGTGGCAGGTTTCAATGTTGACCAGCAAAGCAAAGATAATGCTCCACTTGTGGTGAAGAACCATTATATAATTATATGTGGTACACTATAGGTTAATTGAAGGCTTCGGTGGAAAAAGGGCGTTAAGTTTTTTACTGAAAAGTGAACTTTGTCGAAAACGCTCCAAATTTCGCATGCAGTTTTGTTTCCGTGTGTCAAACAATGTTCTGCATGTTTTTTCCCTGAAGTTTGCTTCCTTTTTGAGGTATTACGTATGCAAAAAAACACATTTTTCCAATGGCATCCTCTGGGGACCTTTTGTTGAATGGAAAACAAAAGAAACCTTTTGTTTCGCTAAGCGATCAACTCACTATAATACCTTAACTCTTACTACTGCTTCGTTAGCACAAGCGGATGAGGCGCTGAGCGTGCCAGATTCGAATTTGTTTTGCCGTGACGCCGGTTCGACACGAGGTCGCTCAATTTTTTTTTTAGCTCTGTACCTTTTCTTTTTTCAAAAATGAAGATATCTATTTTAAAAAAAATGCGCCGGTATATAGCGGGAATCTGGAGAGATTTTTTTATACAGGTTATTGTGACGTGAGACAACACGTGAATTTCGATCGAGCGTCAAAGCAAAGAGAAGTGATGCATGATGCAGTACAGCTCTTTCGACTAATATCTTAAGCATTGTTTTTAAGTACCTTGTAGCCTGCCTGGTGGTTGATAGGCATCATAAAGCCTTGATAACCCTTAAGTCACCAGCATGTTTTAAAGAAGCAAAACGTGTTCTGTAACTTCCAACGCAACTGATATCAGCGGCAAGTCAGTTATCAGCGTTCGAAGTCAGGTCGATCCAGGCAGCAAAGTCCAAGAGCAGTTCTTGTCCAAGAATAAAACCCTGTCGTGAGTTGTGGCCCATTTGCCAAGCGTTGCTAGCTTCAAAGTTAGTGAGAACTGCTTTTAGACTTATAAAATTTTTCTTGCATCATCCTCCATGTTTACCCGCGCACGAGGTGTAACAGAACCTTCCCGGCATGCATTTCGATCACGTTCGGCAAGACAAGCCAAGACAAGACAAGACAAGACAAGACTCCGTAAATCACAATAATATTTAACTAATTACAGAGCGTGTTTTTTTTCCTTTTTTATTCCAACATAATAATGGCCAACAAGAAGCGATCGATTGATTCAAAACATAGATCTGTGATCCAGGTTGCGTTGATTTTACTTCAAATCGGCATGATTTGTAGTGTTTTAAACTTCTGGGATCAGGGGCCATGCAGATGTAAGGAGAGAGACCTGTACGTTGCACAGAAGGGTTAATCTGTTAATCTGTCAGCCCTACATTTTTAAGCTTATACGTTGCAGGCAGTTAAAATGAAATAGAGATAGTTGCTGTGACGCTTTAAAGTGAAATCAACATTTTAACCTATTTAGGCCCGAAATCGACGTTTTCGAGTTTACGTGCTGGGTGAAATGAACAGCTTGCTGGATTTGAAGTGAAATCAACATCCTTGCCGTCATGCCTTAACGCGAAATCGCGTAAAGTGAACTGGCTGTAATTTGAGTGAAATTAACGTCTTTGCGGTCGCGTGATAACGTGAAATCACAATTTTAACGGTTTTTAAAACCTGCAATCAACATTTTTTAAGGTTACATCTTGATTGTTCTCCTTGGCCTAACACTGCACTAACCCTAACGCGTCCTGACCTTAACTCTAACGTTATCCGAAGCGCTAACCCTAACAATGAAGCGCTAGCGCTAACCCTCGGCAATAACCCTCACCCTTTCAACGCTAACCCTAGTTTCAAGCGGTAACACTAAACGTTAACTCTAAGCCTAACCTTGTTCCGTAACCCTAGTTTCAAGCGGTAAACCTATTTCAAGCGGTAACACTAAACGTTAACTCTAAGCCTAACCTTGTTCCGTAACCCTAGTTTCAAGCGGTAACCCTATTTCAAGCGGTAACACTAAACGTTAACTCTAAGCCTAACCTTGTTCCGTAACCCTAGTTTCAAGCGGTAACCCTATTTCAAGCGGTAACCCTAGTTTCAAGCGGTAGCCCTAAGCGTTAACTCTAAGCCTAACCTTGTTCCGTAACCCTAGTTTCAAGCGGTAACCCTATTTCAAGCGGTAACCCTAGTTTCAAGCGGTAACCCTAGTTTTAAGCGGTAACCCTAGTTTCAAGCCGTAGCCCTAAGCGTTAACTCTAAGCCTAACCTTGTTCCGTAACCCTTCAACGCTAGCCCTAGTTTCGAGCGGTAATCCTAACCCTAAGTAAAACCCTAAGGGTTTAAGTCCTTGCGGTGGCGTGATAATGTGAAATCAAAATTTTAAGTCTCTGTAAATGACCTGATATCAACATTGTCTAGCTTGCGCATTGCGGAAAATTAACATCTGGCTGTAACTTGAGTGAACCGAACGTCTTTGCGGTCGCACGTTATCGTGAAATAAAAGTTTTAACGGTTTTAACCTGACATCAACACTTTTTGAGGTTACACGTTGCAAAAGATCAATATTTTGCTGGATTTTAAGTGAAATTACCGTCTTTGCGGTCACGTGCTGACGTGACAACAAATACAGGGTTTTTTGCATACGTAATATCTCGAAAACGAAACAAACTTCAGCAAAAAAACATGCAGAACATTGTCTAACGCACCTAAACAAAACTGCATGCGAAATTTGGAGCGTTTTTGATAAATTTCATTTTTGAGTAAAAAACCGAACGCCCTTTTTCCACCGAAGCCTTCAATTTATACTTCAAGTCAGAATGATTCCAACCTAGGTTAATTTGTATCAAAGGGGACAGGTGAGTCCGAGTCCGATAACCTGGTTATTAGACCGACAAATATGAGCAAATTAGCAAGAATTGCTTGTGTGACCTAGTGGAGATGAAGGCAGACTACAAAGTCAGAGGTCTGATCGGGGAAGGGTTGGTTCAGGGTAGAGTTAGGGTTTGGGGGGGGGGGGTTGGTACATGTATGAGATCCTGGCAGGGTAGGGCAGGGTTAGAGACTTAGGGGGGTAAGGCGTGTACATGTAACTTTTTTTAGTAACCCCCATCCCCCAAAAAGTGAACTGAAAAAAATTAAACTGATATGAAAAGTTTAACCGTGGTTGAAACGAATTAATCTAGGTTGGAATCATTCTGACTTAAAAAACAAATTGACCCACAACATATATATAGATATAAATTGTTTCCTGCTGTATCTATCCTACAACAATGATGGTTCAGTGCACAATGTAAATTGCACAAACTGGGCAGAGCTAAAGAATATAAAACTTTACAAAGAAGAAATAATATAACTTAATTTTCCCAATGACATCATACATACATGTATTTACCTCTTAACATAGTAAGGCACCATCAGTATTTGAAGAACAATGTCTGGCCAGCTCTTCTTTCTTAGCAGGATCACTTCTTGCTTGATTCAGTTTGTTTGGCCATTTACTATGGTTAAACAACGAAAAACAGTTTAGTGCTTACATTTATTTCAAAGTACTCAATAGTAATCAGGGTATTCATTAACCATTTTGCATATCAATAACATCGTAATGGATTTTAGTATTATCACTCAACTAAGTGACTATAGAGATGCCTTTACCTTTACTAGTTGAAAATTAATTCATATCTTGCAATAATCATCTCATACCAGGATCTTATAACGCTGTAGCACTAATTTTCCAAATGTCTGTCCTGCAATATCTTTTTTTCCCTTTGTTTTCTTTTGTGGTGCATTTCATAAAATGAATGAAAGTACAGATACCTTGATAATCACCCTACATGAAAAAAAATATTACTGTATTTCCTCGAATAATAGCCGGGGGCGATTATTTCTATTTTTGCACGAAAAGGGGGCGATTATTCGAGGGAAGGCGATTATTCAAGGGAGGCGATTATTTCAAATATTTCTCACAAGAGGTCGTGCCCCATATATTTTGTTCTATTATACCAAGCAATAACAGAAAAACTGAAATACATGAACATTACCATAGAAAAAACTATAAAAAACTGGCGCTTTTGTAACCATTCAGTTGTAAACAATTAAATGAAAGCTTGTTTGTTACCCAAGATATCAATTTTTAACTTGACTGGGAGGGGATAAGAGAAAGACAAAATGGCGAAGGGGAGGGGGGGGGAGTGATTATTCGAGGGAGGCGATTATTTCAAATATTTCAGTCAAAGGGGGCGATTATTTGAAGGAGGCGATTAATCGAGGGCCGGCTATTATTCGTTGAAATACGGTAATTATTCTTCTCAGGCTTATTGAGTAAGAAAATTATGTGCTAGATTTTGGACAAGTGCAGTAATGCAAAAACCAAAATATTGCAAAGTTACTTACAGCAAGCTACTGAAAATTATTCTAAAATTAAAACGACAATGTACAGTGTATCACATTGTATACCTTGGTGAGAGTGATTCATCCACACAATTTTCATCTTCTTCACTGTACTATGTGGCTCCCACGCAAATGGTAAACTATGTGATTCGGGAGGATGACCTGAACTTCTCAAACTATAAAAATAACGAGAGCATGACTGACACACTAGACGCAGGTGTACAAAGTCAACGTCTTCTTCTAATCTCACACCATAAGAGAAGAATTCAATCCTAAACACTTCCTTTCTCTCTCCTGATCTCGTTTTAGTTTTTGCCGGCTTTGCACAAAAACGACACAAAGCAGCTATTTCTGTAAGCGAGGATCCATAATTATGCCACTTGACACTACTTCTTCCCTAGAAGCGCAAGAAATTAAACATGGCGGTCAGTAACGGAATCAGGGAAGAGAGAAAGGAAGTGTTTAGGATTGAATTCTTCTCTTATGGTGTGAGATCAGAAGAAGACGTTGACTTTGTACACCTGCGTCTAGTGTGTCAGTCATGCTCTCGTTATTTTTATAGTTTGAGAAGTTCAGGTCATCCTCCCGAATCACATAGTTTACCATTTGCGTGGGAGCCACATAGTACAGTGAAGAAGATGAAAATTGTGTGGATGAATCACTCTCACCAAGGTATACAATGTGATACACTGTACATTGTCGTTTTAATTTTAGAATAATTTTCAGTAGCTTGCTGTAAGTAACTTTGCAATATTTTGGTTTTTGCATTACTTCACTTGTCCAAAATCTAGCACATAATTTTCTTACTCAATAAGCCTGAGAAGAATAATTACCGTATTTCAACGAATAATAGCCGTCCCTCGATTAATCGCCTCCTTCGAATAATCGCCCCCCTTTGACTGAAATATTTGAAATAATCGCCTCCCTCGAATAATCACTCCCCCCCCTCCCCTTCGCCATTTTGTCTTTCTCTTATCCCCTCCCAGTCAAGTTAAAAATTGATATCTTGGGTAACAAACAAGCTTTCATTTAATTGTTTACAACTGAATGGTTACAAAAGCGCCAGTTTTTTATAGTTTTTCTATGGTAATGTTCATGTATTTCAGTTTTTCTGTTATTGCTTGGTATAATAGAACAAAATATATGGGGCACGACCTCTTGTGAGAAATATTTGAAATAATCGCCTCCCTTGAATAATCGCCTTCCCTCGAATAATCGCCCCCTTTTCGTGCAAAAATAGAAATAATCGCCCCGGCTATTATTCGAGGAAATACGGTAATATTTTTTTTCATGTAGGGTGATTATCAAGGTATCTGTACTTTCATTCATTTTATGAAATGCACCACAAAAGAAAACAAAGGGAAAGAAAAGATATTGCAGGACAGACATTTGGAAAATTAGTGCTACAGTATTATAAGATCCTGGTATGAGATGATTATTGCAAGATATGAATTAATTTTCAACTAGTAAAGGTAAAGGCATCTCTATAGTCACTTAGTTGAGTAATAATACTAAAATCCATTACGATGTTATTGATATGCAAAATGGTTAATGAATACCCTGATTACTATTGAGTACTTTGAAATAAATGTAAGCACTAAACTGTTTTTCCTTGTTTAACCATAGTAAATGGCCAAACAAACTGAATCAAGCAAGAAGTGATTCTGCTAAGAAAGAAGAGCTGGCCAGACATTGTTCTTCAAATACTGATGGTGCCTTACTATGTTAAGAGGTAAATACATGTATGTATGATGTCATTGGGAAAATTAAGTTATATTATTTCTTCTTTGTAAAGTTTTATATTCTTTAGCTCTGCCCAGTTTGTGCAATTTACATTGTGCACTGAACCATCATTGTTGTAGGATAGATACAGCAGGAAACAATTTATATCTATATATATGTTGTGGGTCAATTTGTTTTTTAAGTCAGAATGATTCCAACCTAGATTAATTCGTTTCAACCACGGTTAAACTTTTCATATCAGTTTAATTTTTTTCAGTTCCCTTTTTGGGGGATGGGGGTTACTAAAAAAAGTTACATGTACACGCCTTACCCCCCTAAGTCTCTAACCCTGCCCTACCCTGCCAGGATCTCATACATGTACCAACCCCCCCCCCCCAAACCCTAACTCTACCCTGAACCAACCCTTCCCCGATCAGACCTCTGACTTTGTAGTCTGCCTTCATCTCCACTAGGTCACACAAGCAATTCTTGCTAATTTGCTCATATTTGTCGGTCTAATAACCAGGTTATCGGACTCGGACTCACCTGTCCCCTTTGATACAAATTAACCTAGGTTGGAATCATTCTGACTTGAAGTATAAATTGAAGGCTTCGGTGGAAAAAGGGCGTTCGGTTTTTTACTCAAAAATGAAATTTATCAAAAACGCTCCAAATTTCGCATGCAGTTTTGTTTAGGTGCGTTAGACAATGTTCTGCATGTTTTTTTGCTGAAGTTTGTTTCGTTTTCGAGATATTACGTATGCAAAAAACCCTGTATTTGTTGTCACGTCAGCACGTGACCGCAAAGACGGTAATTTCACTTAAAATCCAGCAAAATATTGATCTTTTGCAACGTGTAACCTCAAAAAGTGTTGATGTCAGGTTAAAACCGTTAAAACTTTTATTTCACGTTAACGTGCGACCGCAAAGACGTTCGGTTCACTCAAGTTACAGCCAGATGTTAATTTCCCGCAATGCGCAAGCTAGACAATGTTGATATCAGGTCAGTTACAGAGACTTAAAATTTTGATTTCACATTATCACGCCACCGCAAGGACTTAAACCCTTAGGGTTTTACTTAGGGTTAGGGTTACCGCTCGAAACTAGGGCTAGCGTTGAAGGGTTACGGAACAAGGTTAGGATTAGAGTTAACGCTTAGGGCTACGGCTTGAAACTAGGGTTACCGCTTAAAACTAGGGTTACCGCTTGAAACTAGGGTTACCGCTTGAAATAGGGTTACCGCTTGAAACTAGGGTTACGGAACAAGGTTAGGCTTAGAGTTAACGCTTAGGGCTACCGCTTGAAACTAGGGTTACCGCTTGAAATAGGGTTACCGCTTGAAACTAGGGTTACGGAACAAGGTTAGGCTTAGAGTTAACGTTTAGTGTTACCGCTTGAAATAGGTTTACCGCTTGAAACTAGGGTTACGGAACAAGGTTAGGCTTAGAGTTAACGTTTAGTGTTACCGCTTGAAATAGGGTTACCGCTTGAAACTAGGGTTACGGAACAAGGTTAGGCTTAGAGTTAACGTTTAGTGTTACCGCTTGAAACTAGGGTTAGCGTTGAAAGGTGAGGGTTATTGCCGAGGGTTAGCGCTAGCGCTTCATTGTTAGGGTTAGCGCTTCGGATAACGTTAGAGTTAACGTCAGGACGCGTTAGGGTTAGTGCAGTGTTAGGCCAAGGAGAACAATCAAGATGTAACCTTAAAAAATGTTGATTTCAGGTTTTTAAAACCGTTAAAATTGTGATTTCACGTTATCACGCGACCGCAAAGACGTTAATTTCACTCAAATTACAGCCAGTTCACTTTACGCGATTTCGCGTTAAGGCATGACGGCAAGGATGTTGATTTCACTTCAAATCCAGCAAGCTGTTCATTTCACCCAGCACGTAAACTCGAAAACGTCGATTTCGGGCCTAAATAGGTTAAAATGTTGATTTCACTTTAAAGCGTCACAGCAACTATCTCTATTTCATTTTAACTGCCTGCAACGTATAAGCTTAAAAATGTAGGGCTGACAGATTAACAGATTAACCCTTCTGTGCAACGTACAGGTCTCTCTCCTTACATCTGCATGGCCCCTGATCCCAGAAGTTTAAAACACTACAAATCATGCCGATTTGAAGTAAAATCAACGCAACCTGGATCACAGATCTACGTTTTGAATCAATCGATCGCTTCTTGTTGGCCATTATTATGTTGGAATAAAAAAGGAAAAAAACACGCTCTGTAATTAGTTAAATATTATTGTGATTTACGGAGTCTTGTCTTGTCTTGTCTTGTCTTGGCTTGTCTTGCCGAACGTGATCGAAATGCATGCCGGGAAGGTTCTGTTACACCTCGTGCGCGGGTAAACATGGAGGATGATGCAAGAAAAATTTTATAAGTCTAAAAGCAGTTCTCATCTCAACTTTGAAGCTAGCAACGCTTGGCAAATGGGCCACAACTCACGACAGGGTTTTATTCTTGGGCAAGAACTGCTCTTGGACTTTGCTGCCTGGATCGACCTGACTTCGAACGCTGATAACTGACTTGCCGCTGATATCAGTTGCGTTGGAAGTTACAGAACACGTTTTGCTTCTTTAAAACATGCTGGTGACTTAAGGGTTATCAAGGCTTTATGATGCCTATCAACCACCAGGCAGGCTACAAGGTACTTAAAAACAATGCTTAAGATATTAGTCGAAAGAGCTGTACTGCATCATGCATCACTTCTCTTTGCTTTGACGCTCGATCGAAATTCACGTGTTGTCTCACGTCACAATAAGCTGTATAAAAAAATCTCTCCAGATTCCCGCTATATACGCGCATTTTTTTTAAAATAGATATCTTCATTTTTGAAAAAAGAAAAGGAACAGAGCGAAAAAAAAAATTGAGCGACCTCGTGTCGAACCGGTGTCACGGCAAAACAAATTCGAATCTGGCCCGCTCAGCGCCTCATCCGCTTGTGCTAACGAAGCAGTAGTAAGAGCTTAAGGTATTATAGTGAGTTGATCGCTTAGCGAAACAAAAGGTTTCTTTTGTTTTCCATTCAACAAAAGGTCCCCAGAGGATGCCATTGGAAAAATGTGTTTTTTTGCATACGTAATACCTCAAAAAGGAAGCAAACTTCAGGGAAAAAACATGCAGAACATTGTTTGACACACGGAAACAAAACTGCATGCGAAATTTGGAGCGTTTTCGACAAAGTTCACTTTTCAGTAAAAAACTTAACGCCCTTTTTCCACCGAAGCCTTCAATTAACCTATAGTGTACCACATATAATTATATAATGGTTCTTCACCACAAGTGGAGCATTATCTTTGCTTTGCTGGTCAACATTGAAACCTGCCACGTGCATGCTTCGTGGGCCAATCGCCTAGCCAGGTGGGTGGGCGTATCACTTCTGGCCGCTGGGACTGTGCTGTAGTCAACCTTGGGCATGTTTTTGCGAATACGCATGGATATATAAAAGTTTAGTAGTGGTGCCTCAGCTAACAGAGGCGTCAGAAAGCTAGGAGACCCCATAAAGATTTGCAGTCCAAACCTTGGCATTGCAGACTAATAGACTGGTTAATAGATATTGCCAAAAGACAGACAACTTCTGGCTGGATTAAAAATGTTTAATGAAAGTACTTAATAGGAGTGTGTTTTAAATATTTTGGTTAAATGGTTGCAACCTTCTTTGTCTTAATTATAATTTGCAATCTGCTTATAGTAAGTAAGTAAGTAAGTAAGTAAGTAAGTAAAACCTTTATTTAAAGAGGGTAGCACTTAATAGCCAAAGGCTAATAAACTTGTGGCCCTCATAAAATACACAACTATATACAACCTAAAAATATTGTAAGCTAAAATATATAAACATTAAAAAGACAAGATTCAATTTTAAGAAATATGATTAAATGATAAAATGATGCAAACATTGTTGTTCCTTAAAAATCTTAGCAAACATGGTCTTTTTAAAACATGCCACAGACTCTAGTTTCCTAATTTCAATTGGAATACTATTCCACAGTCTAGTTGCGGAAACAGCGAAAGAGCGTCCTCCCTCTGATTCTCTTCTATATTTAGGACAAACGGCATTAATGCTAGAATATCTAGTATTGCGGGAGTGAGAATATGAGATTATATGCTTATATTTTCATTCACCAGTTTGGAGGTACTTTCTTTTGATTTTTCAGCTGTTTGTGTACATTAATAATTTTGTGCACATTAAATTTATTAAGTGTCTCTATTTTCTTTTTGATCTGAATTGTGCTCACCATCTTTTTAACTCAAGATATAACTTTTTTTCATCCACCTGTTGCCATTCACTGTAAACAAGTCCCATGTCAAGATGTATCGACAGTACTTTTCGACCAGTTCTCTAACCAATACAATTTAAAGACAGCAAATTGGTTTACTCGCCTGACCTTTGTTGGGTATCAATGCTCTTGCTTTAATGAATGTATTTATTTAGCTGAGCATAAGTGTACTCCTACCAAATTTAATGCAATGATTTCATCTTTCTTCTTATTGGGGTTATTTGGTTATCTTATCAAGTCACTGCCAATGACCAACTGACTGACCAACCGAGTGGCTGGCTGGCTGTGAGGAAACTAAAGTTTGTCCCTTTTTGATAATTTTTCCTTTGTGTATAATTTGTAGGTTTTTGTTAGACAGCCAGGACCAGCATGTTTCCCTAGGCGGTTCAGCTCTTTATAGAAACCTCGTGAATATGGATGGAATCCTGAAGGAAAACAGAAGGAATCTGCTATTTGAGTACTTTATGGAAAGGGCATCGAGATCTGATGTACCTATTTCAGTGGTTCATACTACATACCGAGGGAGAGAGAGCCCAGGAAGAGGACATAAACAACGCTTCCAAAAACGCCTGTTAATGTTTAAGAAAATAAATATCTTCTATGGAGTTCAATTTGCTGTTTCTTTGGTTTTTTTGAACGACTACCGCTCACAAAATTCCGATCGGATAAAAAAATCCGTACCGTATTCGAGCACTCGAGGTTCATTTTCGCTGCGACGCTCTCCGTCGATAGAAATGCGATCAAGCTTTTCCAATTTGTTATGAATAAAGACTGGCTCTAATTCTTTTATCCAGGGCAAAATTTCTACTTCTCTATCTATTCCTATGCGAAACCTTACTTGTGTTTAACCGTACAAAAAAACGGAATCAAATGTTGAATTTTTAGCCGCGCCGACACGATTTCGCACACAAGTAGCCGCCATATTGAAAAGGAGATGGTTGCTATGATAACGTGTCACGTGAACTTAAACTTGGAGTCTGATTGGCTAATAAGTTGTTTTGGTCCAGGTTATCAAATTTGATAACTGTGCCGGACTGGTCGGGTCACCACATCAGAATGATTGAAAATTCAATTTAAAAAACTCGGAAAGCTACAGAACTTTTAATTTATGAATAAAATGTGCTGTTTGGAATGGAATGAAAAGAAGAAAATGTGGCATAAAATTTCTTTTAGCAAAAACACAAAATCAACGGCAACGTGTAAAATCTGATTTTAAGGAAAGGAAACTGAGGCAGTGTCCAAAATGTGAAGTTTGCTCAGAGACGCATATCTTGTGGGTACGCCGGAGGAATTTTCTTAATACCATTTTTATCAACTGTTCAAGGTGATTCCCTGGTAAAAGAACCCTCCATAGATTTTCGATGAAACTTTGTATGCTGTCGTTATAGTACAAGGAGATGTTAAAAACATAATAAAAAGAGGGGGTCACCATGCTTGTTTTCATGCCACAATACTGACAAATATGGTTATATAGATGGCTTTTGGTTATCTCAGTGCGTAACAAATAAGCTCGATTATTTTTCTCAAG
>JAHPZR010034728.1:30000-35667 GCA_019787425.1 Platygyra sinensis
GTCTAATTATATGAAGTTTTCCTGCTAAGCATAAATCACATCTTTTGCTTGAATTGTGATAGGGGCGGGCTCTTGCGATGATAGACCATTTAGTTGTAAAGCTAGTGTTGCTGTCTTTGAGTTGCCAGATGTATTTTGATAGTTCAGTGCTATTAGAAAGTTTCCTGTGGGTGAATGTTGACTTGTGTTGAGTGTATCTTTGTTTAAAAGTTCCTTCTGTCAGTCCGATGTAGTTCTTGGTAGTGGTTTGATTAGCTGTCGTAGATGTTATTTGTGCATTGTAGATCAGGCTGGTGGTTAAGCATTTATTGTCGAGAGGGCAATTTTGTTGGGATCTGCAGTTACATAGTTCGTCGTTGTCGTCGTTGTAGTTGTTATTTGATAAGATCTTCTTGTTATGCTTGCTTATTATGGCTCCCATATTCTCCATACAGCTGTAGGTTTTTTAACAGCAGCGGCAAAACCTTCCTTAAGCTCGTATCTAAACACTTCCCTCAACAACACAAGTATCACACCCTTTTCAACAAGAACAACATCAAAGTAAGCTACAGCTGTATGGAGACTATGGGAGCCATAATAAGCAAGCATATCAGGAAGATCTTTTCAAAAAACTGAAATTGCACGAGCCATAATCTTGGCTGCTTTTTTTCACATCGGCGAAGAATTTGTCAAGTAATCTATTCGATTCAGCCGCTGGTTCGCGTTCTTGGATTTCTTAAGCTATGCTCTTTCCTTCGCACCCTGTCTTTCGCACACTTAACCAGACGTCCTTTTGCTAGTGTTAACATTTTTTGCATCATTTCGCAGTTCTTCTATTGTATCGTCAGTGGCCAGAGTAAACCTTTCTTGATTCAATGTAGCCATTTTTCTCACTCGAGAAAACTTTTTCAAAGTTTCGCTGATAATTTTCATCATCATGTTACGTCATATCATTGGCTTAGACAATTCCCTATTGTCTATCTCCCAATCATAATCCAGAATTTCGATGTGTAATTTGCACTGGTGTGACACTTTTTGCACTGGTGTTACACTTAAACTGCACTGCTCTTAGCCAATCAGAGTAGAGTAGTTTTTCATGGATATTATATGTACTCGAAAATGGCAGTGTGTTGTTATAATTAGTTGTGGCAAATTATTTCATCTTGGAAAAATCACCACCCTGGAGGACCAACGTTTTGTGGCGCCGAACTTAGAATTAAAGGGAAATCCTGCCGTGAAGCCGGCTAATGCGAGACTGACAGAACTGTCGTCACCACGAGTACGGACCGGAGATTTTATTTGCTTGGCTTGACATCCCGCCAAACAATAATCTGTATTGGAGAAATAAAGAACTAAAACAGAAACGACCTGGTTTCAGATCATCGATGAACAGAACACGCGCACTTCAAAATAACATTTTTTTCTGTAGAAAAGTTATACATCAATATCAGCATGTTTTGAAATTATTCATTGCGGACGTCTTCAGTTTTGCCTGCTGTTTTGTCCACTTCATCGCGTTCAAGGACTCTTGTAAATTAATGGCTGTTTTAGATCAGTCTCTGTTATTGGGAAGTCGCACATCCAATATGGCCAAACCTAGAAATAAAAATAGAACCCGGGTATAGCAGATTTATTAACCGATTTTCTATTCCCTTGGTGTATATGGCTGGACCATGTTTAGTCATTAACAATTTTTGATTTTCAAATGCACGACAGACTTTATGACACTCACTCACTCATCGCTCGCTCGCTCACTCACTCACTCACTCACTCACTCACTCACTCACTCACTCACTCACTCACTCACTCACTCACTCACTCACTCACTCACTCACTCACTCACTCACTCACTCACTCACTCACTCACTCACTCACTCGCGCCCTTGTGCACATCATGCCATGGCTAGAAGAAAACAAACTACGCCACAATATGACAGCAAAAACTACAATGCAAAATATGTTGAAAACTCTTCCCTCTACTTCAAACGTTTTCACGAACTTTCAGTTCATCTTGTTGTATATGAACACTGTTCTTACTTGATCGCAGCTCTTCTCTCCGTTTTCTTCAGGCATTGGTTTTGTATATAATTTTCCAGCACCCTGTGACCGAGAAGATCTTCGATATGAACGCGTTCGCACCAGTAGGAGTACAATTATGACGACCAGTAAAACAACCCCAAACAAGCATGTCGTTTCTGAGGAAATCATTTCGTAGTGAAGGTTGAAGTTAACACTAACAGAAGACATTCTTAAGAAATACGGCAGTTCTTTAAAATAATCTGATCTGGCAATCTGGCAATCTCTTCACTCTTTGGCTTCTTATGAGAACTGAAATGTTTACAATCAAGACGACTCATTATTATTTTGTACTCTTGAAAATTCTACGACACGATAGGTGTATTGGTTTAACTATTTGAAAACTCTCTCATTTCCATGACAACGCCAGGGAAGCGAAAAATGCAATTCAGTTTATTATCAACCTGATGGCCCAATGTCCTCAATTAATCACCACACACCCTGAAGATTTAATGTATTTTCGTTCCATTTTTGCCTTCTAATCAATGTTCCCACAACACCCACGCTGTCATATGGCCCAAATCTTAATAAAAAAAACAACGTTTGTCTATTGTCGACGTGTAGTTAGTATATACGCAATAAGTTTTTCTCTGAATACAAGGTAAACTTAACGTATATTTGTTGAGATGCCGGCATTTAATACTAGCTTGTAAGTCAGTATGAGAAAATATGGGAGTTTTTGTTACGATTTGTTTTTGTTCCTGATTCGTGATAAGTTAATCAAGCATCTCGTGCCGACAGCTATATCAACACATAACAGTTTATCTCAACAACGTGCTATTTTTAAAGCAAATATCACGGTACGTAAACGGAAAAACAACGCCAAAAAGTGACGATGCGATTCGACGCCAACCAAAAACAATGGGTATAGATGATTCTTTAAAATAAAATAGCAATTATCTGGTAAGTACACAATCAGTCTAGATGTAAAAAGAAGCATTACCATGTTTAAGCATTTAAGTCGTTGAAAATGTTCGAAAAATCGTGCCTTCCCCCCTTCCTGTGGGTAGGGTTGCTCCCTTCTTTCAGTCAAGACATTTTTGAACTTAGATTTTGTTCAAATATTAAATGAATCAGCTAATTAAGTTAAAGTAATGTTTTTTTCACACGGAAAGAGCGGGTTACTAACTGCTATGATGAATGCCTAGATAACTGTGTTATACCATTATGAAAACGCGCAAAATCTGACTCCGTGATGAACTGTAGGGTCCCAGTTTTCACTTACAACTACAGAGCACTACGGACGGGAACGCAATAGCAACACCGAAAACGATCTGAGCAAACTAAATATATTCAAGTGCTATTTTTGCAAGCAGGAAGTAAAAGAGGTAGCTATTTATAGAGAGAAGAGCTCAAACCAAAGAGAGCGGCTTAACAAAATAGTTTTTCCATCTATGATTGGGTCACGAATGCAATATATAGTTCGTGTGGTTAATCAGATAGTAACGAGTGAAATAAGGAAACGATTCACGCGCGTTTTGTCAAAATTCAAAATTCCCCGAGAAAAAAACGCAGATGAAGTTGTTCTTAATTTCACGAGTAGACTATTTGATTACTTTTTAAAATCATAGCTGACAAATTACGTTTACAATCGAGAGTGCTTGACCTGTTAATTGTATCGATAAATTTGGCGCCAAAGTTGCCATGGCAGTTTTGTAATTTCACATTGAAATTATAAATTAACGCTGAATTTTCACGCCCCAATACTGGGTTAATTTGTATACTATGATATTACTATGCTTTATGCACTACGTTACAATATAGTATGGACTGCGATATTAACACGACAAGAATTTTTCTGCGAAAAAGAAAGTTATGCGTGCAGCTTGTGATCAAATAAATGTCATTCAAAACGCATATTTATCCAGGACAACCTTTCAGTACAAAGTGACTAAATAATGTAAACAGAAATCATTGAAAAACATTCCTTAAGTGGCTAAATACGGAAAAACTCGAAATATTATACGAACAAATGACGAATCACTTAAGATCTTTTGACAATTTGATGAACTGTTCCGAAGATAACCACAAATCGCTTGAAGGTATCCAAAATATTTTCAAAGTTGTGGGAAAGTTATTTATAACAAAGTAATTCGAAGTCAGCATCAAATTTTCGTATGCTTTATTCGGCTGTACTCTCGCTTTTATCAAATATGTACTAAAAATAAAATATCTCCAGAATTAGCAGAGCGTTACACCTCTCAATAAATTATTTAAAAATATAACTCTGTACAATTTTAAACAGTCCTACTCTGGTAAAGCGGTAATAAATTTCAACGGCTAGAATTGATTTATGAGTTTTTGAGATTAACTCTTAAACAAAATAACTTCGTAAATAAGATAGTTTTCTAGTTCGAGCTTCAATCGAAATGAAGGCTTTACAGGGCTTGATGTTGCAAAAGAATCAACTTAAGACATCATAGCTTTAATCATAGCTTCACGCTGACTCGGTCAGTAGACCCGAATTGAAATTCCAGAAATAAAGCATGGCTTGACGAGTAAGCAACTTTCTCTTGCTCATGAATAAAATACTTACACGATAATAGCTCTTGACTCTTTCCTGAAAAATATTTGAACTTGCAAACTGTTTCATTTAGAAATCATATCCAAAATGTTTTACGAGCTCGCATTTACGTTAAACATTCTATACTATATCAGGGGCTTTCGACGAAATTCCGACAGCGACATGCCAACCTTCCGAACTCAGACAACGGAAATAAAGACTCCCCCCCACCCCTTACAAGGCCTCTTTAAAATGGCCAGCTTTTTGATAAGAAGTAGAGCTCCAAGCCGAAACTCGGCTTCCAGTCTAAGGCCTTTAAAAACTTGTATCAACGTCGTTTGATTGACTCGTTTCCAAGCCACCTTCTTCAAATGGTACTGTCGCCTCGTTCTCATTTTCTTCGTCGGAGTCGATAGACTCGGTTCCATCCTCAGAATGGTAAGATTTCTTGGCCAGGTTCCTCAGGACAAGATGGCGGATCACTTCCCGTCTCTGAAATAAGATAATAAAGACCAAATCGTTTTTAGATTATAGAAAACGTACAATAAACGCTGAGCAATGAACAGGTATTTATTGCCTTGTGTCGGCATACGTGGGTTGTAATGGTTTAAAGGAGACCTGACCTTACACGATAAATGGATACTGCCAAGAAGTATGTCCCGCTGAAAAGACTAGCGGGAAACTTCTGTGCTTTGGAGGAACATCTGTTTTAAAGCCTCGTATATATATTTTTTGCAGTACGTCCACCCAACTAAACTGACGGCCGCTCTCATATCAGACGTGATATTGTTTGCTTATGTCATTGTCCACAATAAGTACAGCAGTGCTAAACAATTCGACACTTAAATAAAGTGATTTATTTATTTTATTTGTTTTATCAGAGAGTATGTGCTGAATTGTCCCTGAGCGTTATATTTACAAACCAGATAATATAGTGAGTATTAGCATGTTGTTGACACGGTTACGCATTTTTCTGGTGGTTTTCCCAGTGAAATCACGTGACCACAGCTGCTTTGTTACCGAGGAGAACTGTGGAAAGGCTAAGGAGAATAGCAATGTGTACATTCAAGTCACAAAATAATAACAGGCTATGCATGGACACATCGAAA
>JAHPZR010034729.1:5000-10000 GCA_019787425.1 Platygyra sinensis
GCACGGGTTTTGAACATGTTTGAAACTTGATGCAATTTTGGCGCGACAAAAATTGCATCGAGTTGCTGCGACAAAAATCGCCTGTGTAAACGGGCCTTTACCTTTTGTTTTAACTCTGCCTCCAGGTTAGAGATCCTCTTTCTTAGCTCTTCGTTATCTGCTCTCTCTTGGTTTAGATTCGTCTCTACAGATGCAAGTTCCTCTTTCGCCTGATCGTATTTCTTTTCAAACTGCCGCAAGTACTCCGTCTGTTGTCGAAGACTCAAGTCTTTTGCCTCCAGAGTTTTCTTGTGTCGTTGGGCAGCTTCTTCCGCTTCTCTCCTCGTCTGCTCGAGTTCCAGAGAGGTATCTGTCATGGATTTGGAGTAGAAATCCCGTTCTTCTCTATAAATCTTTAAACTTTCTTCCGCTTCTTTGCAATTTCTTTTGAGTTCTACCATGGTGCGTTCCTTGTGGTTTAGTTTGATCTTCAAATCAGAGATTTCATCTCGCTGGCGAGAGCATTCTCCGTCCACAACTTCTTGATTTTTGAGTATTTCTTCTTTCTCTGACTCTACTAGATCAAACTGCGCCTTCAAAGCTTCTGTCCAGCGCTTCACCTCCGTTAAATCATTTTCCTTTTCCTGCAGCTCACACTGCAACTTCGCACTTTCGAACTGCAGTTCACGTAGTTTCTTCTTCAGGCTCTCGCAGGTCTTCATTTCTGCTGACTGCGAGCGTAGCTGCTGAGACAACTTAGTGGTCTCCTTTCTCTCAAATGCATAGTCCACGTTGACTTTACTCAACTGCTGGTACAATTCATCTCTTCGAGCTCTTACTTCTCCCATCTGATGTCGAAGTGTCTCGTTTTCTTCATGCGCTGTCAGAAGTTTCATCTGTAACTGAATTATAAACTGGTTGGTCCTGCCCTCCCGCTGAACTTCTTCAAATCTCTGAAGGAGGCTCTCTCCTGTCTTGTTAGCACTGGACCGCGCCTCGTTAACCAAAGCGTCTTCGGTGTCTAACACCTGCTTTTCCAGTGAGTCGATTCTGCGTTGTTTTCTATCTTGCTCTAACAAGGCCTCTTCAAGCTTTTTCCTTAGATCGCGGTTGTCTTTGAGAACCTGATCATGATGAAGGGTCAGATCCTGTAATTTTTCAGTGAGTATCTTTGAATAGTTGCTCAGGATGTCCACGTCAAGAAAGCTAGACCCTCCACCTTGACAAAATAAAAAAAAGTAAAGAAAATAAGACAAAAGAGATCATTGCTCTTATATGCATATTTTAGGTAGTTGCGAAATTAAGGCTGGAAAAAATTCATCAGCTCGAACAAAATCCCTGGGATTCTAGAATCCCTTTAAGTTACAATATTCAGAGAGGAAGCCACATCAGTCACAGGGTTTAGCAGCTTGTTTTCATGCCGGTCCTGTATCCCGGTCGAATTGGAAGTCGAAGATGTTGGTTTTTGTGGAGGGAGGAAAACTGGAGAACCAACAGAAAAACTCTCGGAGTAAGGCAAGAAGCAATGCACGTATGGCACCGTGACGGAATCCAATTAGATCGAACCCAATCCACATTTATGAGAGGCGAGCGCTCTCAGCACTGCGCAATCCCTGCTCCTTTTCTTTCTTATTATTCATTTCGGGGCGGGGCGCGGTGGCCTCATGGTTAGTGCGCTCGTCTCCGGATCGAGTGGTCCGGGTTCGAGCCCTGGCCGGGGACATTGTGTTGTGTTCTTGGGCAAGACACTTTACTCTCACAGTGCCCCTCTCGACCCAGGTGTATAAATGGGTACCGGCGAATTTAATGCTGGGGGGTAACCCTGCGATGGACTAGCATCCCATCCAGGGGGGAGTAGAAATACTCTCAGTCGCTTCATGCTAAGGAAACCGGGATAAGCTCCGGCCTGATGGGCCACTTGGCTCGTATGCAGACTTTACCTACCCTACCTATTCATTTCGGGGATATATCACTGTTCGCGCCAAAGTATTAAATCACAGCTTGACGGCAGTAATCTCTACTACCCGCTAAGAAATCTACAACGCCTAGCTGAAGACATAGCAATTATCCTATATAAAATTCAAACACTGAATAGTTACTGGGATTCTTGTCTTACCGCTGATTAAGTGACTCTTCATGTCCAACAATATGGGATTGCTTCCTGAAGAAACAAAGAAAATCATGTCATCTTTATAGATTAATTGAGCGGGGTCAACTGTAAGAGGTCCGGAATGAGATTGACTGAAAAATTGATCAATATTGTGACTGGCGGTTTAGAAAAGATACGTTTTTTGACAAATAGCCGCGATCTGGGGCCTGCAAAATTTACTGATAACTGAGAAATAGGCTATAATCCTACTGAACTGATGGCCGAGGTAGAGTCCATACTATACCGGACAAATTTGAAAACGCAGCTTTATTTCTACGGTTTGGCCTGCCGTCCACACTAATCCATCACGAAAATGCAGCTTTATTTCTACGGTTTGGCCTGCCGTCCACACTAATCCATCACGAAAATGCAGCTTTATTTCTACGGTTTGGTCTGCCGTCCACACTAATCCATCACGAAAATGCAGCTTTATTTCTACGGTTTGGCCTGCCGTCCACACTAATCCATCACGAAAATGCAGCTTTATTTCTACGGTTTGGCCTGCCGTCCACACTAATCCATCACGAAAATGCAGCTTTATTTTCACGGTTTGGTCTGCTGTCCACACTAATCCGTCACGATAACGGAGCTTTTTGAAAACGCCCTTCAAACGGGACAAATTGAAAAACGCCGCCTTTTGGTTGTCGTTTGCACGAAAAACATTTTGAAACGATAATCACGTGATTTTCCTGACCAAGTTTTCCTCGAACTCAAAATCAAAATGACGGATGATTGGTGCGTTTTTAAATCTCTCCGGCCTCTTGTGGATGGAAAACATTTGATGCGTTTTCAGAGTAAAATCTCAGTCCGTTTTGAAAACTCCCCCGTCGTAATGTGGACGGGACCAAAGAAATCGCCAAACAATTACTGACAAATGAGATTCCAGCTCTCCCACCCGGATTAACAATTAACTCGTGCTAAAAGATACTTTTAAATGTTTAAATTTTTCAGTGCGGTGATCGTCTCTTGATTGAAATCATGGGAAATCTATTTTTTCTTTGCTCTTTGCCGCTATTCACTATGAGGACGTGTACCACCTGGATGCAAGGTTTCGAATCCTATTTGCACACGTGATATTTATTCATTGAGTTTTAACCAATCAGCTTCAGCGGTTTGGCGTTCTTTGGTTGATGAAATTCACGACGTAAATCAATGGCTGTCTCTTCTTTCTGTTGCTGATCTGCAAAGTTCGCTCTTGCGAGATTTCTTTACCGTGTGAATTTTCTCATAATCAGATCAAACCTTTAGGAGGGGCACATGGAGCTCTGAGTTCCGGGCTCTAGCCCTGGAGACCTTGAGGATTACTTAGTGTCAGCCTTGATTGTGCCTCTCTTCACCCACAACACAAATGGCCAGGTATGGGAACCAGAGGTCAAGGATTCGGACATCGATGGGCGGGGTTATCAGTAAAATTAAAATTTACGTCCATTTACCGTTTTTGGTAAATATTGTTGATCTCGTATCTCTCCTGTAACTGACTGTTAAAACATGGATCAATTTCCAGCTATCGGTTAAATATGAAGAGACTTAACCTGAAGAAATACTGCATGTACAATTAGCATTCGGTGTAAAGAAATAAGCAATACTTCAAGCCGCTTCATGGAACCGAAATCAAAACCGAAAATTACTTGCAACAATCATAGAAACAATCTATACCCGTGTCTTCTGAAAACTGATTGCGTCCAGGCCCTTCACAGGCAAATTGTAAAACCAAAGATAATCGGATCAATATCAGTATCTGGGCAACTGCGTTGGGTTAGGGGAGGGGTAGGTGCGCAGTCAGGCCCAGATAATCTGACGCATTTTTCACTATTAGGAGGATGAAAAGCACCCTACTGTTCCCAAACACATGATCTCATTCACTCCTTCATCTGCAGCTGAAATAGAGCTTTTGTTCAGTGAACTATTGAAGTCCGAATTTAGAAATCATTACAGTCAAACTAGGTGAAGCGTACCCCTCAAGATTGCATTAATGAACTCATAATTTGAAACTTGAACCCGCTAGTCGTTTCAAGAATGCAATAAAGAATTGATTATTCGAATATTGAAGAATACGGCTAACGGGTTCCGTTTTCGAAAAATCAATTCACTATTGCATTCTAGAAAAGACTAGTAGGTTTCAAACCAACAGTGAATTGATTTTTCGAAAACGGAACCCGTTAGCCGTATTCTTCAACATTCAAATAATCAATTCATTATTGCATTCTTGAAACGACTAGCGGGTTCAAGTTTCAAATAATCAGTTCATTAATGCAGTCTTGAGGGGTAGGCTTCACTTAGTTTGACTGTAAATCAGGAATTAACTTCACTGAGGTATGGAGAAAAATTCAACAAAGTGGGTAATGAAAAGTATTTATAATGGATAACAGAAGAGGCTAAGCCTCATGATTTTAAATCAAATCAGTTTGCTAAACGAACGAAAATTATACTTCGAAATCACTACGAAGAAAATCACAAAGAGTACTTACTTTTCGTTCCACTTTCCCCGGTCAGCATCTCGTACAAGCTCGGATTAAGAATCTCTAAGGCATCAATAAAATGGAAGAACGCTCTCTCTCCCTTCATTTCTAAGATATCTAGAAACCTTCCTGCTTTTGATTCGCTGGTCTTCTCGGCTTGAATCAACTCGAAGTCCGTCTTATCAAAAGACGATTTGCTAATTAGGTAGTCGAACATGAACGTTCGATCCATTTGTAGATTTTGCACGATGAGCAAGCGGTGTTTTGTTAAAATGTCGGAGAAACTCTCATCTGGGTCATGCACGTCCATGGCAAATCAATCAGAACAAAAGTGACCCGCCGAGGAATCAATTTTATGGTAGAAAGGCGATGTGTAAAGCGCTCATGGACCACGTCAACGAGTATAAGAAAAC
>JAHPZR010034730.1:5000-7500 GCA_019787425.1 Platygyra sinensis
CGTATTTCTTTTCAAACTGCCGCAAGTACTCCGTCTGTTGTCGAAGACTCAAGTCTTTTGCCTCCAGAGTTTTCTTGTGTCGTTGGGCAGCTTCTTCCGCTTCTCTCCTCGTCTGCTCGAGTTCCAGAGAGGTATCTGTCATGGATTTGGAGTAGAAATCCCGTTCTTCTCTATAAATCTTTAAACTTTCTTCCGCTTCTTTGCAATTTCTTTTGAGTTCTACCATGGTGCGTTCCTTGTGGTTTAGTTTGATCTTCAAATCAGAGATTTCATCTCTCTGGCGAGAGCATTCTCCGTCCACAACTTCTTGATTTTTGAGTATTTCTTCTTTCTCTGACTCTACTAGATCAAACTGCGCCTTCAAAGCTTCTGTCCAGCGCTTCACCTCCGTTAAATCATTTTCCTTTTCCTGCAGCTCACACTGCAACTTCGCACTTTCGAACTGCAGTTCACGTAGTTTCTTGCTTCAGGCTCTCGCAGGTCTTCATTTCTGCTGACTGCGAGCGTAGCTGCTGAGACAACTTAGTGGTCTCCTTTCTCTCAAATGCATAGTCCACGTTGACTTTACTCAGCTGCTGGTACAATTCGTCTCTCTTCGAGCTCTTACTTCTCCCATCTGATGTTCGAAGTGTCTCGTTTTCTTCATGCGCTGTCAAGAAGTTTCATCTGAATAACTGAATTATAACCATGGTTGGGTCTGCCCTCGCCGTCTACCGCTGAACTTCTTCAAATCTCTGACAGGAGGTTCTCTCCTGTCCTTGTTAGCACTGGGACCGCGCTCGTTAACCCAAAGCGTCTTCGGTGTCTTCTGGATACCTGCTTTTGCCAGTGAGTCCATTCTGCGCTTGCTTTCTATCTTGCCTCTAACACGGCCTCTTCAGAGCTTTTGTTTCCTCAGATCGTGGTTGCTCTTTGAAGAACTTGATCAGGATGAAGGGGCAGATCGCACAAACTGTAATTTTCAGTGAGTATCTTTGGAATAGTTTGCTTCTGGATGTCCACGTCAAGAAAGCTAGACCCTCCCACCTTGGCAAAATCCAGAAAAGTAAAGAAAATAAGACAAGAGAGATCATTGCTCTTATATACACACTTAGGTAGTTGCGAAATTAAGCCTGGAAAAAATTCATCAGCTCGAACAAAATCCTGGGATTCTATAGAATCCCCTTAAATGTACAATATTCAGAGAGGAAGCCACATCAGTCCCGGGGTTTAGCAACTTGTTTTCATCCTCTATCCCGGTCGAATTAAAAGTCGAAGATGTTGGTTTTGTTGAGGGAGGAAAACTGGAGAAACACAACAGAATAACCCTCGGAGCAAGGCAAGAAGCAATGCACGTATGGGACCGTGACGGAATCCAATTAGATCGAACCCAATCAACATTTATGAGAGGCGAGCGCTCTCAGCATTGCGCAATCCTCTGCTCCTTTTCTTTCTTAGTTTTTATTTCGGGGATATCACTGTTTCGCGCCAAAATATTAAATCACAGCCTGCTTGACTGCAGTAAATCCTCTACTACCCCCTAAGAAATCTACAACGCCGGCCTAGCTGAAGAACAAAACAATTATTGCGGGCGACAAAAGGAGCCGCAATCCTAATCTCAACGTTGCTTTTACAAACTCATGCGCCGCAGTTGTATAGTTTGGCCCTGACTCGATTTTGCTGAAATCTTGAGTCTTCCACCCGATGCATGGAATGCAAAGAATGCTATTTTCTCACGCGCATCACGCGTAACATTTGGACCTTGGATCACTGAACGTCATGCATGGCAGCTGCGCCGGACCAATCCAAATCGAGGGTGTCAACTTAGATTCGACTTTTCTGTTCATGTTGTCGCGTTGTATGCCATTTCCCCGTCTTAATCGAGAGTGCAACTGTTCGTCCTTAACTGCAATAGACCTCTTTAGCTTGGGCGGTTTGTTTTCCCATTGTAGACCACGTGATGATACTCTTGAGAATTCTTGCTTTCAAATTTTCAAATAGTCCCGTGTATATGAATGAATAATTTTAAGATGGACAAAAGAAAATTCTCCAGAGAATACCACGTGTTCTACAATGGGAAAACAAAACCGCCCAAGCTTAAAGAGGTCTATCGCGGAGCGTCAGAATTGTTTGCCCTTTAGCCGACAAGCGCAGGCCCCAAAATCTTTTATTCCTCACATGGGCAAAAAAAAAAATCCTCGCCCGCATTTGCTAACCTTTGGTTATTACTAGTCCTATATAAAATCCAAACACTGAATAATTACTGTGAGATTTCTTGTCTTACCGCTGGATTGAGAGTGACTCTTCATGTCCAAAACAATATGGGATTGCTTCCTGAAAGAAACCAAAGAAAATCATGTCATCTTTATATAGGTTAATTTTGGAAGCGGCCCGGGGTCAACTGTAAGGAGGTTCGGAATGAGATTGACTTGAACTCTATAGCTGAAAATTATACAATTAGTTGTGACTGGCGGCTTAGAAAAGATTACGTTTTTTGACCAAATAGCCGGGCATCTGGTGG
>JAHPZR010034731.1:0-10726 GCA_019787425.1 Platygyra sinensis
TAGCTTCTGATCTCACCTATCTTCTTTGCGCTCTTTTGCACGCAAGACCGCGAGTTTAGTTCAAGGAAAACTGTGAGCTTTTAGCAACAGATATTGTCCAAGGACAGATATCCATCATACTTTTGCCCCAAATGGAGGCTATTGTGATTATTATCCTTCAAATGTTTTTTTGCAACGCGCATGGTTTTGAAAATTTGGGAGCATCACATGGATATTCCCCAGTTTTTTAGGTGGGAATATTCAGTCATGTGATGCATTTAGACCAATAGCGCATGAGTAAAAACTTTTGATGGATATAATTAACAATTATCCTGCGAAATCGCGCGGAATATCGTCTGATACTTAGCCGACGAGACTGTAGGCCGAGTCGGCTAAAATCAGACGATATTCCGCAAGATTGAGCAGGATAATTGTTTTATTATTCAACAAATTGATAACAAAATTGATTTCCAAGCTTGTAACATTTTTAAACCTTTCTGTCGACATTTTTTCACTTCACTTTTTCTTCCCACGTACGAAGCTACGTATATTGCCGGATATCTGTTACCTACGGATGACAGATATCGAGAGCATCATGACCATATTTGGATTGTGTTACAATTTGTTGAATAATAACATGTGATATCCTGGTCTTAATAATTTTCTTGTCAGTCCTGTGCCAGAAAATGTTAGAACATCTGCTAACGTTTCTGACCTGTTGTCTGATGCATATGGGATCTGGTCAACTTTCTTTTGTATGGTGTCAGTAGCCCACTGAAAACCTTGTATAGCTAAATCATGCCTGCAAGTAGTAATTTAATTACTACACTAAATAACATTATAGCGGTTTACAATCGAGTGTCATGTTACCCAAACCAAAACCAAACCAATTACTTACCAGTTAGACTACTCAGCCAATCTTAAACCATAGTAAAACCAAACCCAAGCCAATTACTTAACAGTTAGACTACTTGGCCAATCTTAAACACAAAGTAAAACCAAAACCCAAGCCATTTACTTACCAATTAGACTACTCAGCCAATCTTAAACCATAGTAAAACCAAAACCAAACCAATTCTTACCAGTTAAACTACTCAGTTAATCTTAAACTGTAGTAAAACCAAAACCAAAGTAATTGCCCAATTACTTTTGACAGCTAATTGAAGAACACTTTAAGTTGCGTGTCGTGGAAAGATGCCAATAATAATATTATCCTTACTGTGCCTTCGAATAACATGCAAACTTTACTCAAGCAATGGTTTTGCATTTTACTGTTGTCAAATCATCCAAGTAGAGCCTCTCCAGAAACAGAAGTTTGCTTCATCAAGTTCAAGAGGTCACATCTCTGGCTTGCGATAGGTAGATTTTGATCCATCTTCCTTTTTCTAAGGTTCATTGGTCACAGTTGTAATTATGATTGAGAGTAGCCAAAAGGCAATGGTTAGTGAGGCTTTGAACTTCAGACTTTGCCAATTATCAAAAGGCATAGTAAGTCAATTAAGGACCATGCAAAAGAAAATTCTACTATCCAAATGTCCAACATTTATTAAATGAATCAAAGTAGTGTTAAACATTATAGATTGGGAAGTGTCTTACTTAGAGGTTGATATTCTGACAAATAAACCTGATTTTGCTTACTTGTCTTGGTGTGCACATGATATGGAGAGTTTGAGTGATACTTCAACAACACTGTCATCATCCTGGTATGGACATGATGTTTGGAAGTTAGTTAACGAATTATGTTTAAAAAAATTCTGAAGAACAAAGTGTACCTGCTCAAATTCAAGATATACTGCATGCATGCATTTTTATATGACCAGAAACTTCTGTTATAACTTGACAAGGTGCACATTGATCATAAAGGCTGGATACTTTATTCACAGAGATACAATGAAGCTGATGCTGAGTTTCAAATGCACATTGACTAACCTTTGGAGTTTCTGATGACAGAAGGTCCCTCAGTAACAATCGGAAATAGTGCTCAGCCTAAAACAGAAACTTCAATTCAGTACATAACATTACGTTAAATAAGTTACGAGTCACAAAGATATTCAAACACAAGTTGAATTCAGACTAATCCAAATACAGTACAATAGAGCTTGTTGTTGTTGTTGTTGTTGTCAAAGAATCATGAGGCACCAGAAATACAGAAATACTCCCAGTTTTATTTTTGTTCGGACTTTAAATATGCCATAAAGCAGTTGGCATCTGGAATCTCAAACAGAAAGTTTATTAACTCTGTTCACATCTCAAAATGCAGCGTTACAACTTCCATAAAATAAATGCATCACTGCTTCTGGCAGCACTGTCAACTTAAGAACACAATAATCCTCAAGCCAACATGTTAAACTCAGATTAATCATAATAACAGTTCAAGACGGTGACTGGGCTCTTGCCTGGTTCTTAGCAACAATGCTGCATTCAGCCCACTATGTTTGGCCCTACCAAGTTTAAATTACAGTAAGATGCAAAAACCACAAAAGAAATAACAACTTGCTGCTTTTTGTGAACCACACCCTGTGTTTAATATTTACTAAAAAAACATTTATTTTTAGAAGAACTTGTACATGTATATGCTGTACCTCATTCCATTTTTGAAGCTCAAATGACTGATTTGCTAACTGCAGGTAGAACAGCAACATAATTATTATCATCATTATAACATACCAAATAAATTTGTCTTTAATAGCTGACATTAAATATTCCCACATGTTAAATCATCTCAATCGTGAAAGTTGTCAACATCAAATTTATTTATTTTTGCTTTTCAGTATCTCGGCAGAGAACAATAAAATTTGACATTGCTGATCCTAACAGTATGTAAGATGTGAGTCATATATGAACTCGGCAAATGAACTGGCTCATCATGTACCCATCACAGAGCATCAAACCCATCTGTGTGTGGAAGGATCATGATAATTTTTGACATGATATTAAACCTTAGCTTGCAATAAAGGCAGAAAAAACTATTATTTCATATACAAGACAACAGTAAGTTAAGACCTTGATTAACACGAGACTCCGATAGCTAAGTGTTTGGTTTTCAACCGTATACCAAGGTCATGGATTTGACTCTGGTAATGGAGACTCAGGAAATCTTAGTTTTGTGTTTATTTGATCTGAAATGCTTCTCCATTCAGTTCATTCCATTGTACACATCAAAATTCCATTTATTATTATTTGATTATTACACTTTGCACTTTATTCTTAAAAATAATAAATAATTAAAATATCTAATGATATTACATATATGTACATTTTGTATCAACAAATTCTCAGACGTCAAATTAAAAGAAGTGTGTCATAATCCATTAGAAAAATCTTGAGAATTGGACTGAAAGTGTTTAAAGGCAAAATAGCTGAAAAAATTGCCTTACCTCACCCAACACATATGTTAGGTACTTTTGTATTTTGATCTTATCCATGCCTTCCCGTTCATTTAACTCTTCAGAAGAATATTTTTTAATTTCCTCCAGGTAATCGTGTATCAGTCCCAGAGCTTCCTTTAACAATATGATGGCTTGTACCTTGTCACCATTAAGGGATTTTTTCTATAAATTAAAAGAACACTCTTATTGGTAACAGTCAATATTAGACAGTACTGTTGTTATCTCTTTGAAAACAGATGGCGCTTTTCACACTCTCAATTCTTCCCATGCAGAGATCTGTTAGTGACTTTGATTATCACAAAATAAGAACTAATTTGAGAGGCTAAACAAGTCTTTGTAACATTTCCTACACCATCAGTATAGGTTTATTTCTAAAAATCTATCTCAGTCTTATCTTGACTGAGGGAGGAACTGAGTGTACAAGGTGAGAATTCCATTTGCTTATACTACAAATTCTCAGCATGAAAAAATAATTCTAGTTGAACCAACCCTGATGGACACCTCCCACAGGTAGACCCTCCTTGCCTACCCCTCCCCACCCCCCCAGCCCATTTATAAGCATGCAGACACTGTCATTGTCCTGCAGTCACATACATCCTACACAGAATTTTAGCAAGCAACCTCTGAGCAGGCTGCAGGCATCTTCTTCAGGTCTCACGGGCATTCACTAATGGATGCATTGGCATAATAAATAATAATAATAATTATAATTTGTTTTAATTATAATAATAAACAAATCACTTAGTGCTATCCATGTACCTTGGCCATCTTTAACTTTAACTGAAGTTCAGGAGGTCTCTTTTTTCCAGACCTATTTTTTCTATATTCAGTAATGGTGAATACAATAAGTCCTCCAACTCCTGTTGAAAACAAACATTAATATAAGTACAAGAAAGATATAATAATGATCTGTTTTGTAGCTATTCTGTCACTTGTAACAATGAAAATGGAAATTGATACCCTAGGAGGCCTAGTTTTAAAATTAATATTAGTGTAAGTTTTAATCGACATGTTTTAATATCCTATCACCCAATGGTATTAGTCACACAATTATATGACGTCTATTTATGGCTAAGTGAACAGTACAATTTGCAGTTTGTTTAACCTAGAAACACAACCATTCTGAAATGTAGCAAATATGTCAACTACAGTAACTTGAAAATGCCAGAGAAGCTTGTTGTCTTGCTTAGAGGTATAAATCAAGGATTCTGGTGTAACTTAGATTGGTCATGGTGAAATACTGCTATTTGCAACTGTCAAAGTATCTTCAGTTTGGGGTGCACTTAAAGGAACACTGTCACGGGAGTTTTGCTGTTTCAGCTTCATTCGTTGCTGAAATCTTTACCTGGTACCTTTACTTGTTCCCAAAATGCTCAAATGGACTAACAGAAACATATCAAAGGAATGGTGGCTCAGAGAGCAAACCATAATGAATTTCTGGCAATGTTTTCAAGGAATGGCCCTAGAATTTGAAAAAACTGGCTAGTTTTTTCAAATTTCAATCCTTTTCCATCCTTGCCATGCTAAGTGCTAGGCGGCAATACATGGTTTCGGTGTAGTGATAAAGTCCTAGATAACAAAACTGCAACATTATTTTTGGGCTTCCATTGATGCAGGAACATATTTCAGCATTGTAAAATGACGCTAAAATACCGTGACAGTGCCCCTTTAAAGAAATAACAACAACTAGAAAATGTTGTTATTTCCATTGTTAGGCTTGATTTCTGCAGAATAATGTAGTTTCATCAACTGGGTCAATAATGTGAATTGGTCACCATAAAGAGATTAGAGTGTTAGCCCTTTGTCAGAGTGATTCACTCAGACAAAGGGCTAACGCTTGAAATGTCATCTTTCAAACCTCTTTATGGTGGCCAATTCACATAATCAACCCAGTTGATAAAACCAAATTATCTCATAATACTCTTCACTGACACAATGCAACTGTTTCTTTAGAAACTTATCCCCTTTATTGCTGTTCTCTGCTTACTGGCTAGCATGAGCTCTTGCTCCAGAAGCTAGAACAGCAATAAAGGGGATAAGTTTCTAAAGAAACAGTTGCATTGTGTCAGTGAAGAGTATTATGAGATAATTTGGTTTTATCAACTGGGTTGATTATGTGAATTGGCCACCATAAAGAGGTTTGAAAGATGACATTTCAAGCGTTAGCCCTTTGTCTGAGTGAATCACTCTGACAAAGGGCTAACACTCTAATCTCTTTATGGTGACCAATTCACATTATTGACCCAGTTGATGAAACTACATTATTCTGCAGAAATCAAGCCTAACAATGGAAATAACAACATTTTCTAGTTGTTGTTATTTCTTTAAAGGGGCACTGTCACGGTATTTTAGCGTCATTTTACAATGCTGAAATATGTTCCTGCATCAATGGAAGCCCAAAAATAATGTTGCAGTTTTGTTATCTAGGACTTTATCACTACACCGAAACCATGTATTGCCGCCTAGCACTTAGCATGGCAAGGATGGAAAAGGATTGAAATTTGAAAAAACTAGCCAGTTTTTTCAAATTCTAGGGCCATTCCTTGAAAACATTGCCAGAAATTCATTATGGTTTGCTCTCTGAGCCACCATTCCTTTGATATGTTTCTGTTAGTCCATTTGAGCATTTTGGGAACAAGTAAAGGTACCAGGTAAAGATTTCAGCAACGAATGAAGCTGAAACAGCAAAACTCCCGTGACAGTGTTCCTTTAAGTGCACCCCAAACTGAAGATACTTTGACAGTTGCAAATAGCAGTATTTCACCATGACCGATCTAAGTTACACCAGAATCCTTGATTTATACCTCTAAGCAAGACAACAAGCTTCTCTGGCATTTTCAAGTTACTGTAGTTGACATATTTGCTACATTTCAGAATGGTTGTGTTTCTAGGTTAAACAAACTGCAAATTGTACTGTTCACTTAGCCATAAATAGACGTCATATAATTGTGTGACTAATACCATTGGGTGATAGGATATTAAAACATGTCGATTAAAACTTACACTAATATTAATTTTAAAACTAGGCCTCCTAGGGTATCAATTTCCATTTTCATTGTTACAAGTGACAGAATAGCTACAAAACAGATCATTATTATATCTTTCTTGTACTTATATTAATGTTTGTTTTCAACAGGAGTTGGAGGACTTATTGTATTCACCATTACTGAATATAGAAAAAATAGGTCTGGAAAAAAGAGACCTCCTGAACTTCAGTTAAAGTTAAAGATGGCCAAGGTACATGGATAGCACTAAGTGATTTGTTTATTATTATAATTAAAACAAATTATAATTATTATTATTATTTATTATGCCAATGCATCCATTAGTGAATGCCCGTGAGACCTGAAGAAGATGCCTGCAGCCTGCTCAGAGGTTGCTTGCTAAAATTCTGTGTAGGATGTATGTGACTGCAGGACAATGACAGTGTCTGCATGCTTATAAATGGGCTGGGGGGTGGGGAGGGGTAGGCAAGGAGGGTCTACCTGTGGGAGGTGTCCATCAGGGTTGGTTCAACTAGAATTATTTTTTCATGCTGAGAATTTGTAGTATAAGCAAATGGAATTCTCACCTTGTACACTCAGTTCCTCCCTCAGTCAAGATAAGACTGAGATAGATTTTTAGAAATAAACCTATACTGATGGTGTAGGAAATGTTACAAAGACTTGTTTAGCCTCTCAAATTAGTTCTTATTTTGTGATAATCAAAGTCACTAACAGATCTCTGCATGGGAAGAATTGAGAGTGTGAAAAGCGCCATCTGTTTTCAAAGAGATAACAACAGTACTGTCTAATATTGACTGTTACCAATAAGAGTGTTCTTTTAATTTATAGAAAAAATCCCTTAATGGTGACAAGGTACAAGCCATCATATTGTTAAAGGAAGCTCTGGGACTGATACACGATTACCTGGAGGAAATTAAAAAATATTCTTCTGAAGAGTTAAATGAACGGGAAGGCATGGATAAGATCAAAATACAAAAGTACCTAACATATGTGTTGGGTGAGGTAAGGCAATTTTTTCAGCTATTTTGCCTTTAAACACTTTCAGTCCAATTCTCAAGATTTTTCTAATGGATTATGACACACTTCTTTTAATTTGACGTCTGAGAATTTGTTGATACAAAATGTACATATATGTAATATCATTAGATATTTTAATTATTTATTATTTTTAAGAATAAAGTGCAAAGTGTAATAATCAAATAATAATAAATGGAATTTTGATGTGTACAATGGAATGAACTGAATGGAGAAGCATTTCAGATCAAATAAACACAAAACTAAGATTTCCTGAGTCTCCATTACCAGAGTCAAATCCATGACCTTGGTATACGGTTGAAAACCAAACACTTAGCTATCGGAGTCTCGTGTTAATCAAGGTCTTAACTTACTGTTGTCTTGTATATGAAATAATAGTTTTTTCTGCCTTTATTGCAAGCTAAGGTTTAATATCATGTCAAAAATTATCATGATCCTTCCACACACAGATGGGTTTGATGCTCTGTGATGGGTACATGATGAGCCAGTTCATTTGCCGAGTTCATATATGACTCACATCTTACATACTGTTAGGATCAGCAATGTCAAATTTTATTGTTCTCTGCCGAGATACTGAAAAGCAAAAATAAATAAATTTGATGTTGACAACTTTCACGATTGAGATGATTTAACATGTGGGAATATTTAATGTCAGCTATTAAAGACAAATTTATTTGGTATGTTATAATGATGATAATAATTATGTTGCTGTTCTACCTGCAGTTAGCAAATCAGTCATTTGAGCTTCAAAAATGGAATGAGGTACAGCATATACATGTACAAGTTCTTCTAAAAATAAATGTTTTTTTAGTAAATATTAAACACAGGGTGTGGTTCACAAAAAGCAGCAAGTTGTTATTTCTTTTGTGGTTTTTGCATCTTACTGTAATTTAAACTTGGTAGGGCCAAACATAGTGGGCTGAATGCAGCATTGTTGCTAAGAACCAGGCAAGAGCCCAGTCACCGTCTTGAACTGTTATTATGATTAATCTGAGTTTAACATGTTGGCTTGAGGATTATTGTGTTCTTAAGTTGACAGTGCTGCCAGAAGCAGTGATGCATTTATTTTATGGAAGTTGTAACGCTGCATTTTGAGATGTGAACAGAGTTAATAAACTTTCTGTTTGAGATTCCAGATGCCAACTGCTTTATGGCATATTTAAAGTCCGAACAAAAATAAAACTGGGAGTATTTCTGTATTTCTGGTGCCTCATGATTCTTTGACAACAACAACAACAACAACAAGCTCTATTGTACTGTATTTGGATTAGTCTGAATTCAACTTGTGTTTGAATATCTTTGTGACTCGTAACTTATTTAACGTAATGTTATGTACTGAATTGAAGTTTCTGTTTTAGGCTGAGCACTATTTCCGATTGTTACTGAGGGACCTTCTGTCATCAGAAACTCCAAAGGTTAGTCAATGTGCATTTGAAACTCAGCATCAGCTTCATTGTATCTCTGTGAATAAAGTATCCAGCCTTTATGATCAATGTGCACCTTGTCAAGTTATAACAGAAGTTTCTGGTCATATAAAAATGCATGCATGCAGTATATCTTGAATTTGAGCAGGTACACTTTGTTCTTCAGAATTTTTTTAAACATAATTCGTTAACTAACTTCCAAACATCATGTCCATACCAGGATGATGACAGTGTTGTTGAAGTATCACTCAAACTCTCCATATCATGTGCACACCAAGACAAGTAAGCAAAATCAGGTTTATTTGTCAGAATATCAACCTCTAAGTAAGACACTTCCCAATCTATAATGTTTAACACTACTTTGATTCATTTAATAAATGTTGGACATTTGGATAGTAGAATTTTCTTTTGCATGGTCCTTAATTGACTTACTATGCCTTTTGATAATTGGCAAAGTCTGAAGTTCAAAGCCTCACTAACCATTGCCTTTTGGCTACTCTCAATCATAATTACAACTGTGACCAATGAACCTTAGAAAAAGGAAGATGGATCAAAATCTACCTATCGCAAGCCAGAGATGTGACCTCTTGAACTTGATGAAGCAAACTTCTGTTTCTGGAGAGGCTCTACTTGGATGATTTGACAACAGTAAAATGCAAAACCATTGCTTGAGTAAAGTTTGCATGTTATTCGAAGGCACAGTAAGGATAAATTATTATTGGCATCTTTCCACGACACGCAACTTAAAGTGTTCTTCAATTAGCTGTCAAAAGTAATTGGGCAATTACTTTGGTTTTGGTTTTACTACAGTTTAAGATTAACTGAGTAGTTTAACTGGTAAGAATTGGTTTGGTTTTGGTTTTACTATGGTTTAAGATTGGCTGAGTAGTCTAATTGGTAAGTAAATGGCTTGGGTTTTGGTTTTACTTTTTGTTTAAGATTGGCCAAGTAGTCTAACTGTTAAGTAATTGGCTTGGGTTTGGTTTTACTATGGTTTAAGATTGGCTGAGTAGTCTAACTGGTAAGTAATTGGTTTGGTTTTGGTTTTGGTAACATGACACTCGATTGTAAACCGCTATAATGTTATTTAGTGTAGTAATTAAATTACTACTTGCAGGCATGATTTAGCTATACAAGGTTTTCAGTGGGCTACTGACACCATACAAAAGAAAGTTGACCAGATCCCATATGCATCAGACAACAGGTCAGAAACGTTAGCAGATGTTCTAACATTTTCTGGCACAGGACTGACAAGAAAATTATTAAGACCAGGATATCACATGTTATTATTCAACAAATTGTAACACAATCCAAATATGGTCATGATGCTCTCGATATCTGTCATCCGTAGGTAACAGATATCCGGCAATATACGTAGCTTCGTACGTGGGAAGAAAAAGTGAAGTGAAAAAATGTCGACAGAAAGGTTTAAAAATGTTACAAGCTTGGAAATCAATTTTGTTATCAATTTGTTGAATAATAAAACAATTATCCTGCTCAATCTTGCGGAATATCGTCTGATTTTAGCCGACTCGGCCTACAGTCTCGTCGGCTAAGTATCAGACGATATTCCGCGCGATTTCGCAGGATAATTGTTAATTATATCCATCAAAAGTTTTTACTCATGCGCTATTGGTCTAAATGCATCACATGACTGAATATTCCCACCTAAAAAACTGGGGAATATCCATGTGATGCTCCCAAATTTTCAAAACCATGCGCGTTGCAAAAAAACATTTGAAGGATAATAATCACAATAGCCTCCATTTGGGGCAAAAGTATGATGGATATCTGTCCTTGGACAATATCTGTTGCTAAAAGCTCACAGTTTTCCTTGAACTAAACTCGCGGTCTTGCGTGCAAAAGAGCGCAAAGAAGATAGGTGAGATCAGAA
>JAHPZR010034734.1:0-32858 GCA_019787425.1 Platygyra sinensis
AATACGGGCAATACTGAGTTTCAACTTGCATGCAACAATGTTGCGAGACAAGAAAAATGGTGCCCGTATTACCGGACCTTTAAGAGGGATGTCCACTATCGTTAAGCCAGTCGTGGCACATAATGAAAAATCAAAACTTTTTATATTCTTCCCAGAGATAGCCTATGGTAAGCCTAGAAACATGATATGATTTCTTTTTCTTGAAATATACTTTTAAACCCGCCAAAAAATCAAAAATCCGTTACGGTCTCACGTCTGGTCAAAAACACGTAAAATCCAATGACTAATACGTGATCATAAACTTCGCTCTGTTTAATCCGCATCAAAATAACACTCCATTTTGAGCCTGGAAGTATATTTTTGAGGAGTTTGCAAGTCTTTTGAGGCCAATTATACTTCTGTGGATTAATTTTCAAGGCCACGACTAGCCGCTTAAAATCACTGAAATTCATGTCCTAAAAATTCTTAATTATGCACAATTTTTCAATCTGCAAATTTGCTACCGGTAAAACACCTAAGATTTTGACGTTTCGAAAGATGAAATGTCAGTGTAAAACCTGGTATAAAAATTATTTTCCGGCTTTACATAAGCGCTGAGTACTAACGCTCTCCACCTCATTAATAACCACATTGCTAGCCCTTGTCCTTAAACTGCTATCCATAAAAGTAGTGAAGCCTTCCAGTGCAAGTCCCTTGCTTGCTAAAACCAAATACTCGTGTGCTGTTCTCCTCGCGCATGTTGCATGAAGCTGAAATGGAAATATTAGCGTCCGAAGTGGACCTAATTTGTCTGTCACGCAATAGTCACTGAAAGGACCTCTTTGCGCATTGCCAAAAATGGTTAAAAGAATAATAAATAAAAAGATTCAATAAGACGTTCAAAGCAAACAATTTTTATTTTAAAGCCAAAAGCATCCAAACATGACCCGTAAAATGTCGCGCGAAAATTTCCTGTTGAGAAACTGTGCTGTGTTCTGGGCTCGAGAGGGGAGGGGTTGGGATTACTCCGCTATATGGGCTATCAAAAGGGTATGGCTTTTCGGCTGTTTATGTCTGAAAAAAGGTGTAAATTTCAATCAATCAATCAATCAATCAATCAATCAAGTTCATTATCATACGTGAGGCATGGTTGCCCAGTTGCCCGAGCCAGAGGCTCATGTTTAAAACGTAAGACTATAAAACTATCTATGAATAAAACTATATGAAATATATTTTATGCCGAGAGCGGCGCCTAAACCTGATATAAGCCTAGCGCACTAAAGACTAGAATAAAAGGTTATAATTGCGGTCGTGCACGCGGCCAGAAATCACTGAATCACGGAGACATTTGTTTGGATTAAATTGGCCACTCACGTGGCGTTTATTTCAAACCATGCATTCAAATGCTTATGTGTCAAATTAGTGAATTAAACATCCCTCTATTTGATTCAGTGAATTAAGTTGGGGCGAAAAACAGCCAGCCCAGTATGGTAGGAAGAGCGGAGGCGGAGTTCAGGGGATGGTGGAGGGCCAACGAAAGAAAGTGAAGAAAGCTTCGCAAGCTAAACAGTTATCACGATCGGCGCTGGCAGAAAAAGGGGCGAGGGAGAGCAGAGCTCACGAATTTGTAGCTCGCTCCGTGTGTGGTGTAGCCCATTATCGTTATTGTTATCAACCTCTGCAGCTTGTACCATAAGATAAGATAAGGCCCCGCCCCTGCATAAAACCCATTATCGTGCTAAGACAATAATGGGCCATAAAAAAATATCTCAAGAACAGAACAATAAATTTGCAGAAAAATAAAATAAAGAAATAGAGTCTAATTGAAATATATAATTACTTAAGACACTAAGATACTACGGTAAGAATTACATGTACTTTTAAAAAAAGGCAAATGGAAATAAAACTATATACAAGAGTTACAATGACAAAAAATCAAAAGCCTTCAGGTTACGAGTGAAGACACTAAACTTAATTGATACACATTGGACTGAAATACGGTGTGTTTTTCACCCTGGCCTGGCATTGGGCATTTTGTTTACAATCAGTTAAAGGCCTGGGTCAGGAATGTAAAAGAGAAGTTCTTATCGCAGTTATCAGCGCTTTGACATGCAAACGAGGCGAAAGGGTCAATTTTTTTTTGTATTGACCCTTTCGCCTCGTTTGTGTGTCTTTCTAAACAAAGAAATATTTGACAGCAGGCTCAACTTCAATAACAGCTATTAGCGGTTCCTGTGACCCTTGTTCCCCTAAATAATATTCGCTACATAATTTGCGAAAAGTGTTGGCTCGATTTCCCTTTAGATATTGGATAATACAAAATTGGTTTTAACCAGTTGCGTTTGATTTTTAAGCACTTTGTGGCAAACAATGAGTGCTTTTAACCGGTTGTAGTAAATAGTTTGAAACCAGGAGTATCAGAGAGTTTTAGCACCAACATCAATGACTTAAATTGTAGAGATATAAAACAAAAGAGGAAAGGTATAGTAATGAAAATTCGAAGGAAAAACAGACTGCAACTAAAGTGATGTTTTAAAGTTACAAAAAAGAGGAAAATTTTACCATTAGAAGCATTCGACGCAGAGACAATGATCGACAATACAAGCAGATAGTTTCCTAGTTCATGAATTAGAAGTTCCATTTTCTTCATGATTTGTTGCCAATAGAAACCGTTGTAAGTGATAAGTTTAGTGTCCTTTTGTCTCCCCTCAAATTACCCCTTGTTGCCTCGCTCTTAAACTTGAAATTTAAAATAACATTTTCCCTTGCAATTGAACGAAGCAACAAGGGATAATTTGCAAGCAAACAAAAGAACACTAAGATGGCCGCCATTTTGGAATAAGGTGTATGAAGTTCAATCTGATTGAAAGGGTTCATGGTCACTTCTGAGATAAATATAATTGAAAGGGAAAAAGCTGCTTCTTTTATCTGCAAAACAAAGCATCTGTTATTTCTATGAGTCAAAGTTAAATGAACAGCTGGTTTGACATAACATGGGCTGTGCACGGCTCAACAAAAACAAAACTGATAAGAAAACCCTTTGCTGTTTACCAGCCTTGCGTCTTGTTTTTTTTTTTTGTTTTGGTTTGTTTTTTCTAGAGCCCATAACGCCTGTTTATAAATTCGTATACCGGAAGTAGGAGTATTCTCCAGGGGATGGACGCTGGCTCATGCTCTTTAATACAACCTTGCTTTTCCCCTTTCAATGGGAATTCAATGTATTGGACCAAAGGCCATGATACACTGCTCTGCAGAGAGGTTCTAGCTCTTGAGCCTTGCAAGCACAAAAAAGGGTAGCAATGTGGGAGAAAAGATATGGACTGATATAGCTCAGTCTCTAAAGAATTGCCAGCAGCTGAAATTTAAACAGAATCTCTAGATCTCACAGAGAGCAGTCAGGGAGAGATTTTCCCTTCTTCAGACTAGGTACAAAGAGAAAGAAAGGGAAGAATTCGCGCATCTGGAATATCTCCTGAACGGGATGAGCTGGGTGTTCTCTTGAAGAGATCACGGAAAGCCGCAGCCGCAGCTGAGAACAGAGGAAGAGCCGCATAGGAGAACAGAAAGAGTATGATAAAGTTACTGCTAAAGAAATGAGATCAGAAAACAAGCAATGGAAAGGATGAGGCAGACAAAGAAGCGGAAAAACCAGGAAGATAATGGAGGTGGTATGAAGGACAGGAGGAAGAGGAGGAGTGGCATTGATGCTGTAGAGTTTTTAAAAGAAAAATGCAAAAGGGAACGAATGGACCTCCATGACATGGAAATCGAGGTGAAGAGTGAAGAGCGGAACAGCAGGATAAGGATAACCAATTTCAAGTTATGGTGAAACAACACTGAGTAAAGACCGCTGCAGGCCATACAACAACAACGAGCACAGCAGCAGCAGCAGCAGCAGAGCAAAAATCTTCACATGAAGCACTGAACATGTTATTTTTTATTTATTTATTTATTTATTTATTTATTATTTTTTTTTTAAAAAACTATATTATCCTTTTCTGTTGGAGAGTTTTCAAATCCAAAAAGATGTTCTGATTGACTATCGTTGACATAACTATTGTGGTTTTAATTAATCTGGGTAGTTGTATTGTGCAAGCGTAGATGTTACGAAGCCGGTAAACTATGTTAGCGAACATAAGAAAACGAAAGGATCAAATGCAAGCGTCTCAGATGGCTTTTCCACAACAAGAGCAACAACAAACCCAAACTATGATGGCTTCATTAGAAACAGCTACCAAGAAGTAAACTTTAAAATCTCCCTGTATCCAACTAATTAGAGTACCTTCGTTTCACTACACCTTGTTGAACATTTTACCTTTGTAGGGACTGCATTTGGTTCCATTTAAATTGGAAGCATTTCCTACTGATTCATTGCATTTCCGGAAAAGTTCGCCAAGCCAAAGCTGGATTCCCTAGCAAATACTTCCAAACCTGGAAATCTAAGACGTACATACTTGACATTGCTTGATAAAAAACCCTTAAAGCTAATAACAATAGTCAGCGAGTTGTTTGTTCAAGCGCAATACTGCTGAAGGGTGGGGGGTCACAACCAAAAAAATCCAATGTTGTGTTGCCATAAAGACACGTGAGAGCATTTCTTAACAAAGCACATACAATGTACATCTTACCAAGGCTGCTCAGAACGATTTTTCAATTCTTCTTAAAATCAATAGATTTAAAGTAATTTACAATGTCACCAACAGCCATTCCACTGAAGATCGGACAGAACTGATGGAAGAATTGTGTGTCTCCACCTATGGAGTTAAAGAGCATTCCGAAATGGTGCTTGAAGATGAACACGAGGGGGGTAGGCGGGGTCTCTATAAATGCATAGTGGATCGCCAACTCGTGAAAATGCAAACGCTTGTAGATTGGCAAGAAGGTTAAAGTCGGCTAACATTCCTGCATCGTGCTACCTTCCCTCTGAATGGAATAAACAAACAAAGAGCTTCAGAAATGTGGACTTTTGTTCCACGAATTACTGTTATTGATAAAAAGTCAAATCGTACATACCGACCGGTCCAAAAATACTCACAATAAGGCCATTAGGAAGTAAGACAGATTGAAACTTGATGGCATGTACACGTTTCTGATTATTATATAGCCTTATATACCCTCTGTCAGTTGGCGATGGACCTAGAAACTATTCATGGCGGTGTTATGGCGTGTAGTGAAAATGGCAGCAGATCGTCCCGATCGGGACGGATCGCGACAACCCATCACGACCGTGACGGATTTTATGTACCCTTGTGGCAGAGAAGGTATCCCTTTTATATACCTTTTATTGAGAAAAGGTACTCCTTTCACATACCTACTTTATAATAATGCACCTCCTTTATGAGCCCTTGAAATGAAGTTAATGAACAATATTACGGGAAAGTATCAAGCATTACCAGAAGAAATTTTAAGTAAACGACATGTGTTATTTATTCACTTGTCGTTGTGAAACAACCGATTTCCCTACCCTTTTATATAGCTCATCTTGTGAAATCCCTACCCTTTTATATACCTGAAGCCTGAAAAAAATACTCCTTTCGGGCGGAGCCTCCCCGTATAGGCCATTATAGGGAATACCCCCCCCCCCCCTCCTCCCGGGTGGAGAGGGGCGAAGATGTCAGCGGATCGTCTCTATCGGGACGGATCGTGTCGACCCGTCACAGCCGTGACGGATGGTGACGTTTCGTGACCATTTGTCAGTTCGCGAGAGATAACATTCATGGCGGTGTCAAGGAGGGGGTGGAATTGTCGAGAGATCTTAATTAACGCTACGCCATGTTTCCGGAAAGTGAAATAGAGTTCACTTCGATTTTGTAATTAGGTCTATGGCAACTTGAAGGCTGAATGGTAGGAGCATTTGAGTCTTCTAGGCATTTAAGATTATTAGGTGTTGCGATGTATTTACTGGCAAGTGATCATGAGTTGAAAATGAGTAATTTTCCTGGTAATGTGGTAAGCTTTGCTGCGAGTGTTTCCTAGTTGCCAGCATTAAAGAACTTATTTGAACGGAATGAACAGTTTTTACCCAGGAAAGTGAGGCCTTATGTGTTGTATTTTCTGTTAACGTTCTATTTTCACGCGCGCGGCATTAGATTTTCTGCATTGGAAAACCTTATTGAAGCTCGATAAGACTGCTTGAATACGTGATGTTCAACTAAATCTATAATGCGATTTGCTTGTTTTTTGAAACCCTTGTTGTCTGAACAGAATAACTTTTTTCAGAGTGTACAGCTAGCGTTCTGTCATTCATTACCGGGCTAAACGTTGCAACGTACCATACCAGACACTAAACTATATACGGAGTATTTAACACTTTCGCGTACGCGTTCTTACATCCACTGCCTTAGCAGCAGACAAAACGGAGTATTTAAGATACGGAATTAAAAAAAAAAGATGTTTTTTGCCGTTCTCTGAACTGCTGCTGTGCTACACGAAAAAACGAGGTAATTGATACTAACCTAGAAGTTGGGAGCACAAGTTTTCGAATTCTTTAATTAATTGTAATTTCTGATGAAACGTTCGGAATGTGTTTTTTATAACAAGGCTTAAGGACCATAGGTGCGTGGATTAATCTCGAGTGATTTTGTTGTCGTTACGCTAAACGAAAAGGTATATATATGGCTTGTAAAATTGATTTAATTGTTTAGTTTGTTATGAATAAATCAATGTTATTTTCGGTATACACTGGGTGCCAAAGGTCTTTTTTTCGTGGCGATGCTGCGGTTGGGAGCGGTGATGCTGCGATCGATATCCTTCACCGCTCACAATCGGTATGATGTGTGACGTAAATCGGTGCGGTGCTCGAAACACTTGCTTCTATTTTATCGTTGTCCTCTTTTACTCGACCGGTCAAAGCAGTTAGTCTTTTAGTCCATCGGTTTACGTAGTCTGTACGTTCAACTTGATCGAGGACTCAAAAGACAACACAGGTCGTTCCTATTCGTACGACGCTGGGGAAAATAAAAATAAATGACATTTCTTCTTGAACGAGTCTTACGCCCAAGCGAGCATTGTTTTCCATTGTTTGTGTGAAAAAATTGGATCCGTTTTAATGCTAGCGGGAGTTTCAAAATCAGTAAACCATTCAACCGAACCGTCTCCGACAGGCAAATTTGCAGAGGTCGAGGAGTGAAAACCGTATCACACTGTTTTTCCCCTGTTTATCTGAGTTGGCCGCTTAGGTGTTTGGGTGTTTCATGTTCCCCAAATACGAATGTTTCTGTAACAACACTTTTTTCTTAGAACATTCACTTATCATAAAATAAGCCTGTGGGCGTGTTTCGTAGTAGTGTTGGGGTGCGATCGAGCGTCCTCCACACATATAGTTATGTTTGTGGGCGCCTGATTTAGAACGAGGAACATTCACACACCTTTTGTGTTACGCTGATCATTATCGTGCGTCGCTCTTTACACTTGTGCGAATGTTTGTGGCCGTCTTTTTTAGAACGAGAAATATTCACACACTTCATAGAGATTTTATCTTACTTTGCAGCTAATAGTATGAGTCCTGGGAAAAATTCAGTTACTTAACATATTCGGCAGCTTTTCCTCTCCTAATATCTTTTATTCTTCCCAAAATGATGAGATGATACGGGAAGCTTCAATGTGTTTTTTTACTAATCAAAATAAATTTTTAATTTCGAATTCCATAGACAGTGAAGAATAATTTTTAACCTTTTTACACCATACTTATTAATTTGTTCGATTTAGGCGTTAGTCGTGAAAAAGTCGAGAAATTAAGGCGTTACTGGGAGCCGTAAAACCACCAGCCTATTAAGACTCTTTTAAAGTAGCGGGACGATCTCCAGTATCAGCTATTTCTGGCTGTTTTCTGAGCAGGGTAGATTCAAAATTACGATTTTCACTAGGATAAGAAGAGATAACGAAGTATCAAAAATAAGAACTTAAAATTGAAGATGAGATTATTTATTTATTTATTTATTTATTATTATTATAACCAAGCCACAAGTATTTTCCAAAGCAGTCTTTAGAGGATTCCGCGATCAACATTAATGTTAGAGATTATAAAGTCCAATACTGATAGTGAGTAAGGATGTTAAGGTCTGGAACTGTCCCCTGTCCCTGCCCCTATTACCAATTTGTCAAGTTTTCCTACGTTTAAAAACGAAGTGCTAGAGTTTTTACTAAAATAGTTTCTGAGTTAGTTTCCGCCGCATTCCTTCGCAGCCCTAATCTTGTTTAATATTGTGATGTCGAGGTGGCCTCTCCTATAAGCCTGGTGGTTTCTTGAAGTCTCCTCGCCTAACAACTTGCTGTATATTATTATTGTTATTATTATTATTATTATTTATTTTCTTTTTTTCTTTTTTAATTTGTTGTAATATAAAGGCAAATAAATAATGATGATGACGATAATGATGATGATGATGATGATGATGATGATGATGATGATGATGATGATGATGATGATGGTAATGATGAAATAAAATGCAATCGCCACATTTTGAGATTCAACCAAGATAAAACACCTCCACCTCATCAGGATTGAACATGAAAGTCCCAGCCAGGATTGTTTTTCTGTTTTGTAGTCCACTTGGAAGAGAGTAAGAGTGACCGAAGTTTGTATATGTATTAGGGCTTCTGTTGGCATTGTTACCGATGAAGATGTCATTCCCTCCACCAAATGTTGGACCATAACCTGAGTACCCGATGATTGCCCGTGATGGTCTCGTCACCATGCTCTTAAATGGTCCAAGACCTTCCTTGTTGCGAAGTGAAAATATGAACGCATTGGAAGTGAAACTATAACTACCACTGGTACCTGAATAACAAGAAAATAAAAACAGACATATGTTAAAAAAATTCAATGCTTGAGAACTACTAGAACCATCGCGCAGAATTTTGCGACTCATCCGGGAATTTTTTCCATCGCTTGTATCGCTATATTTGAAATCGTGCGAGTCAAAAGACGCAAAAATGTAAAGAAAATGGCCGAAAACGGAGCAACATCGACTGCTCCTTGCCTTTTTTTCATTCTATACATCACACTGATCGATTAGGTACACTAGGGCTTTTAAAGAAGAGGTATCAAGCTTTTATTCTAAACATTTTTCTAAGCCTGGATAAGGTTTATCAAACTGATGTTGAAAATGCGCTAGTTTTCTCCAAAAATATATTAGCGACTTAGGTACACTCGGTCATTCTAAGTTCCCGACCTGAAGGACGATTGTGCAAGATTTCATGTTTATACGATGATCACCAGTTTTATCAAAATGATGATTTCTAAAAGTTATTCCGAATACCTTCAAAAATGGTTGCTTTCGAACTCCACTGAGTATTTAAAAGAGTTTAACTCCGCCCCCGCTGAAGACGGCGGGCAGTCATGCATAATGTGGAATCGTTAAAATGTTGAAAAACAGCGCAGCAAATTTAAGCTCAAAGGGTTATTAAACATCTGTTTATGCGCGCGATTAACTTATTATCAAAACTCCTTCCGTAGCTTAAGTCCAAAAATTTACCAACACATATTGTCCTACACAAAGTTAAGCGCGGTCAGCTATTAGACGTGTACGACTAGGTCGTTCTGTTTTACCCTGTGTAGTCAATCCAACACAATCGCAATATTGATTATGCGCCGGTTGATCGATGGCCGATCGTATTTGTAAAACGTACATGTAATAATCTTCCACGGTTTTTACCTGCAGAGTATCAAACGCTATTACCTTTTAATTAAACATTTGCGATGTATTTGTTTGATTACGCGCGTACATCGGAAATGTTGTTGCAATCGCATAGCAACAAAGTCAAACTTGTTTTGTTCAAGATTACCATTTGTTGATTTCCACATCGTATGGAAGAAAAAAACCTCGGGTGAACTAACTTTAGGTTGGGGCGAAAGGACTCTGAGTTGAGGCGAAACGACCGTAATTTGCACTCACACAAAGTTCGGTGTTCGATTTGGCTCGGAAGCAGGTCGTTTCTCCCAACGTCCTGTTCGCCCGGAGTCGTTTCGCCAGGACTGAGAGTCGATTCGCTCGGAGTATGAAGTCATTTCGCCCGAGTCTTTTTCTACTGGATCTCAGAATAAAGACTCAGTTTGAGCGAAACGACTTCATGTCCTTCATACTCCGGACGAAAAGACTCTCGGTCCGAACGTTTGATAGACTATGCCGGGAGTTTTAATAGCTTAAATTAAAAGATGGTGTGGTTTTATGTGGTTCATTTTTTACGATAACTAAAGAAAAGGCCTCCGATCTGTACGACGCTGTGACACAGCTGAAATCTGTTCGTACCTCACACAAGGGCCGAAGTACGGAGGCGAAGCAGAGTACTTCATCCAATGGCAGAGCTACTCCCCAGCCAGTCTCTGAGAGATTACTTGTGATCGGAACGTCGTTTTATATCGCTGTCGCTTTTCTTGAAAAAAGGTGCTTTGCAGCCGCTTCTTTTGGTAATCAAGAAAATTGCAGCCAAGTATATTAACAAAGCGAGTATAAAACGTGTGATTTATGCATCGCTCTTCTCAGAATGGCCTATGATCATGCCATTTATATTTGAGCTCTTAATCAGTTTCATGTCTTGTAGGCGAATAGCATGTTTAAGACAAGAACTAATTGATCGTAGAAAAATTCGTCTGATCACAGTTAAGCCCGCTTATTGAGCACCGCTGCTTTTTATAACCTTCCAGGTGTACTGTAAAAGTGTCGGCCGTTTTGTTTCGTTTTGTGCTTTCCAGTCCGCCGCATTTTGCGTTAGGAAAAAAGCGCCCTTATTGCAGGTTAAGCTTTTCAAACCGCCCGTTGTACATGGAACTAAAGTTAGCCTTTTGAGTCGAACAAAGATATCGCTGCACACGAATTTTGCAAAACGCTTTGTGAAAAGTGCGGTGCGCCTATGATTAGTGCCCTATTGTTAACTCTATAGAGTCCCTAAGTGTGACGTCACAAAAAATAAATCTGTGAAATTATGGGATTTGGCACCATTTTTTGAATAGAGTGTCCTTAAAAAAGGGTCATTGCCAAAATTACCTCTTAATTGTAATTCCCAGCCAAAATATAAAGAATGAAAGTTTGATACTGCCCCATATAAATCTCTCTAATTTTGAGTCGGTTCAAATGCAAACTGAAGGAATCAGGACAAATTTTGAAAGGTTTGCATGGGATGCTATTAAAATTTGATCCCTCATATCTCCATCGGAAATTGCAATTCAGAGCTATTTTTTGGGTTGAGGGCATCTTTTAGAATCCTCTACAGGAATATGACATCATATCCCATAATTTTAAAAAAATATATTTTGTCACGTCATCACTTTAGGACTCTATCGCACCTTGGGATTTACTTTACGCATTCAACCGTTTGATTGACAGCAGCTGAAATCTGCGAAGAAACTCAAGTATTCTAAAAGCTGAATCTGTCGTTCAATCACATCCGTCTAGTTCTAGACATGCAAATTATTTTGTCGCGCTTTAATAATCTGAGAACTGCAAGTACATGCCGCCAAAGACAATGGCATTCTGTGCGATGATAGCTACACAATTACACATCCAAATAATTACAAAATGAATAAAAAGGAATGATCCAACAATTCGAATATAAGAATTTCGATTTGAAATGGGGACATTTTAATCTCAAGTATTTTTGTATTTAAATCGACCAGAACTATTGCAGAAACGTTTGTTAAGTCATCCGTACAATTGTTAAGGCCCTCTTACTACACAGGCGATTTTTGTCGCGCTAAAGTTGCAACAAGTTTCAAACTTGTTCGAAACCAATGCGATATCGCGGCGACAAATCGCACTTAAAATGGCACTGCTTTACACGTGCGATTTTGAAGTTGCACCTTGGGCGCGACAAAAATTGCATCGAGTTGCCGCGACAAAAATCGCCTGTGTAGAGGGGCCTTTAAATCTAATTATGCTCTCGATTAATTTGCATTCATTAAGTTATCCGGCCGGGAAGCTAACTAACAGAACTGTGTACTTTTATCCAGCTCTACTGTGTAGTGTAATTATCTCTCTCCGGCCTAATTATGAGCTAGCTCTTATTCGTCTCTAAAAATTTGAATTTGGCGTAAAAGTTTGCGTAATCCGTCCGTGTTATAACTATCTATGTAGCCTTAGCGAAGCGCGCGTTCTAATTGGCTTATTAGGTCGATTTATAGTGAGATAATGGTTTGACACTGACTTTTTTTTTTGATGTTTCGTTCAAGACGTTTCGGCTGGTGCTTAAGCCTTCATCAGTTGAAATATAATGTTAGTACGCGTGATTCAAATAACAGCCCGTCAGGCGCGCGCTGAGGAAAAACGCGTGAAGTTTCTTGAAAACGTAGCGTGAGACTTATGCGCAAGCCAGAGATTTGTAGACCTCTGGGATGGCGATGTGGTCATTTCCGGATTGCGGATCCTGTACTTAAAACCCAGCTTCCAAGAAACGTCGCTCGTGATAGTTAGCCTCATGTCCAACAACTCTGACATGAGTTGTGGTCAAACATGGAAACAGCCCTTTTGTGTTCCGCAATCCGATTTTTAAGTGATCGTTCAGTCTGACCGCAGTATACAAAACTGTAGTTGTTGCAACTGATTTTGTACACTGTGCCAGACTGTGGCCGGTCAACCCTTTCCTGGGCTTTCCGTCGCGGGAACAAACTGTTCAAAGTTCTCAATGGTTTGAAGGCGACTTTGATTTGTTGCTGCCTCAATATTCGACTGATCCTTTCGAATTGCCCTGCACATAGGGTAGCACCACAAAGCCATTGGACGGTAGATCGGTAGGGAGTTTCGACAGCGATCTTTCGCAGCTACTGATGAAGGAAGAGGGATAATTACTGTCTCGCAAATCAGCTCGATTTATCTTTTTTTCGGCTCGTGAGCGGGCGGAATTCAACAAATCTTGCAATCTGATTGGTTCTTGGAGCGGGCGGAATTCTCTCAAACGGACCGCTTAAGCGAGCGGAATCTGTCGAATTGATCTATTCTCGTAAATGAATTAGTGGTTATCGTCAATCTTTCGCCCTTTTTACACTTTCATAGACGATTAACCAATGCAAGTTTATCTCTATTCACCTTTAGATGGCAAGAAAGTTACTGTAACTAAATTCAATTGAATTTTTTGAAGTTGGACGCATGTGAGAGTTTGTTTGGCTGTTTATTGCTAGGCGCTGTAATGGCGCGTAATCCTGTGTGTCTCTGTACAATTTTAGTAAAAACTGAGTCAATTTCAGTCAAGTTTCCCTGTCTAATCGTTGCTGTATTTGAGAGAATTGCTTTGAAGTACACTTAACGAATTTCCTCGCTATCTGCTACTCAATTTACAGTAAAAAAGTCCAATTCAGGCGAGTAAGTCCCAATGATCGACTAAAGCTGTTTTTGTAGTACAACTTCAAACTTTGCACGAAATTTCACACCGGGGAAAACAATTTTGGAGACTTAACCAGGGAACAAAATGCACTAGCATAAAGTAGTTCGAAATAAGTGTGTTCTTTAATACATCTTTCTGGTGCGTTCCAAATAAAAAGGCTTTTTCCAAACTTAGTATTTTCTGTAAACTGCTTGCGTATTTGTCGGAGCCTGCACTGTGGTAATTGTGGCAGTCAAGGTTTTCACCAACAAGCAAACTCATTCAGTAAAAAACGTCTTTATTTAACGCGGTTAATTCAATAGTCGGAGTAAAATGACAGTTCCGCAGTAGTATCAAGCCGATTGAGGATGCAGAAATTCTGCACCTTGTTCCATGACTAAATACATCCAATTCTACTGAACCCTGCAGAACCCAACAACGATGCAGATATTCTGCACCTTGCTAAATGACACTCAAATCTGCTGAACCAAACCACGATGCAGAAATTCTACACTCAGTGTTCAATGAAACTAAAGTCTGCTGAACCAACAACGATGCAGAAATTCTGCACTTTGTTCCATACGACAGTGACACTCAAATCTGCTAAACCAAACAACGATGCAGAAATTCTAAACTTTTTTCAATGATACTTGAATCTGCTTAACCCAGCAACAATGCAGAAATTCTGCACCTTGTTCAATGTGTAATCCTACTTTAAAAAAACACTCGTCTCAATTTAACAATGCGATGTCTCTTTATTCACTTAAAACAGTGACGAAAAGTAAGTCTAATACAACGGTAACTTCGCAACGTATATCAGCCGCTGGCCTGCCACTTGCTCTTGCCATTCACTCACAAGATGGACGCGAACACAGAGAATGCGGCTGAAGAAATCCACAGCCGTCCGCCGCCTGAAGTAAGTGTTACCCGTCACTCTCCTACAGAATCGGTGGTTCAGGCTCTCATTGCCGACCAGTCCGTCTTAAGTACCCTGTCTCAAGCTATTCTATCTGTAATTAAGCAAGATTTACCATCGCACGCGATCGACCGATCGCAAGCTGAAAAAGCCGCAGCGGCTGTGGGCCAGTCGGCCGAACAATCTGGCGTAGAGTCTGTGATTGATGAGAATACTCAATCTAAACGCCTACGGGGCGATAAATTTACTTCTTACGCCAGCAGCTTACAAGCAGATCAGTCGTCCTCTAATGAGGATAACGCCCCTGCTGAAGGCCTTTTGTCCCCCAACTCTCGTTGGGAACCTAGTGAGGTACTTGATAGACTGCTTAAAGCCTTGTTTAAGCCTTTACAACGCTTCGAGCGAAGAACCCTCATTCGAGAATTCCCAAGGCCAGCATCGGAGGGAGCCTTCACTCCCAAATTAGACGGTTATCTAAATTCCATGATTGCTGGGGCCAAAACTCAAGATAATTCACTGAGAGATACAGGATATACAGAGAGATACAGGACATAATCCTTGTTGTCTTGGGTCCGCTTTGTGCACTACATGAAAACTTTACGCTTATGCAGGAGTCCTTAGAGAATGAAGAAATCATTCTTGATAAAACCACAGTTGATGCCATGTTTGGTTGTGCTAAGAAGGCCATTATGCTGGTAGGAGATACATCTACCCAAGTCTCGTCTAAACCAGAGAACAGGTTTTGACTAAACTTAATCCAGTCCTTGCATCTTTTTGGGAAAAGAAGGCTTCCCAGACTCAGGCAAGCAGTTGTTTGGAGATGGTTTCGAATCCCGCTTGAAACTTTCGTTCTGAAACAGCGAATTCTGTGGCCGATGCCAAGAAAGCTGGTAAATCGTTTTTTCGTGGCACTGCCCCCCGAAGGTTCCACGGGCGTTTTTCGGGGTGGCAGAGGTCAATACAGAGCCCCCTACAAGGCTTCTTTCGGCCCCACATTAAGCTATCAGATCACAAGCACATCCTTCAGAGGCAGGAGCAGAGCCCCATTTACCCAGTCCCAAAGGCATATCAGCCAAAACCACATCAATAGTTCCGGCTCGCCCCAGGTCACCTTCCCTCACGTATGTTCAGAAGCTTGTGAATTTCCCCAACGACCTGCCTCAGGCAGGCCGATTGAAACATTTTTTTAGCAGCATGGGAAACAGATTACAAAGGACCCCTGGGTCCTCCAAGTTGTCTCCGGTTATCAAATAGATTTTCTAGCCATCCTGTACAACGAAACACCCCTCCTCCTATCCCATGTTCATTGGAACATCAAACCTTAATAGATCAGGAGGTTTGGGAACTGTTATCAAAAGAGGCAGTCTATTTCGTTCAACCCGATTCTCTACAGGAACTCGGATTCATCAGTTTTTTTTTGTAATACCAAAAAGGGTGGGGGCCACAGTCAGTGATAAATCTAAAACCTCTAAATTGTTTCAATCCCATCGAACACTTCAAAATGGAGTCCATACACATGTTAAAAAGATCTTTTAAAGAAAGGGGATTACATGGTGAAAATAGACCTCAAAGGACGCATATCTAACAGTTCCAATATGACATAATCACCAAAAGTATCTAAGGTTTCTGTGGAGGGATTCACTTCTGGAAATTACCTTCCTCCCCTTCGGTTTAGCAAGTGCCCACAAGGGTATTCACCAGTGTTGTCTATACTGACACAAGGAGAAAATTCGACTCATTGTTATACCTAGACGATATCCTTCTTATGGCGCCCTCAGTGGGAGCAGGTCCTTCAGCAGTGCTGCTCTCGACTCTAAATCTTTCTAGAGGGACTAGGCTTTACACAGCATTATGTCAAAAAGAAGAAAAAAACATCCTTCGCGTGTTGTTACAGTGTGCGGATTAAGCGTGAGCGGACCTGTTTTTAGTTTAATTCACGTGTCCAACTAACCCTTTAGTGACCTATATAACATCGATTGTCTTTGAAATTCGCAGCTTGGTTAACGTCATTGTTTTCTGTGTTTATCGTGATATGGTCTATTAGGCATTTGCAATGCTAATTTCAATTGCTAAGAACTGTAGGACGGCGCGTGCTGCCGATTTTTCGAGGCAAACAATTTGTTACTCACCCTTTCCAGTGGCTCACCTTTTACGCGTAAACATTTCAGTCAATACTTTCTTCTTTTTACCTAGTTATTTTTTTTTCGGTTGTGTGCGCCGCATTTTTTTTTTTCACCGCGCGTCAAGCTAAAAAAAGAAAACAAAAGGTGTGATATAATCACACATTTTGGGCGCTTTGAAGTAAATTCTGTTACCGTTTTGGTTTCGGGCGATGTTTTCGTTTTTAGCCATTTATTTCCTTGCTCCGATTTAACCAAAGCAATAATTAACTCCAAATATGGTAAATTGTCTCTTTATAATTGTTTGATCAGTTAAGACGTTACGATACCGCGTGTACGAATGAAAGTAAAGAACAAGCACTGAAAAGATAAAAAAAACACTACTAGTTTTGAAGACGCAGTGTCCCAGAAAGCAAATTTTTAAAACCTGGCATACTAGCTCATCTTCTCCTTGCCAAAAATGTCTAACGGCAGTTAATTCTAATTAAACACGTCGAGTGTAAACGCAAGAATTGACGTGAAAAAAGTTCTAAATTGTAATGGCGGGGGGCGACGCTGTTCGCGCTGGGCGCCATAAGAAGGATATCGTCTAGGTATAACAATGAGTCGGAATTTCTTTCTCCTTGTGTCAGTATAGACAACACTGGTGAATACCCTTGGGTGGCACTTGCTAAACCGAAAGGGGAGGAAAGGGTAAATTTCCAGAAGTGAATCCCTTCCCACAGAAACCTTAGTATACTTTTGGTGATTATGTCATATTGGGACTGTTAGATATGCGTCCCTTTGAGGTCTATTTTCGACCCATGTAATCCCCTTTCTTTAAAAGATTCTTTTTAAACATGTGTATGGACTCCACCATTTTGAAGTGTTTCGCATGGGATTGAAACAATTTTAGAGGTTTTAGATTTATCACTGGCCTGTGGCCCCCACCCTTTTTGGGTATTACAAAAGGGGAGCTGATGAATCCGGGTTCCTGTAGAGAGTCGGATTGAACGAAATGGACTGCCTCTTTTGATAACAGTTCCCAAACCTCCTGATCTATTATGGTTTGATGGTCCAATGAACATGTGATAGGAGGAGGGGTGTTTCGTTGTACAGGATTGGCAAAAATCTCTATTTGATAACCGGAGACTACTTGGAGGACCCAGGGGTCCTTTGTAATCTGTTCCCATGTTGCTAAAAAATGTTTCAATCGGCCTGCCTGAGGCAGGTCGTTTGGGAAATTCAAAAAGTTTCTGAACAAACCTGAGGGAAGGTGACTTAAGCGAGCCGGAACTATTGATGTGGTTTTGGCTGATATGACCCTTGGGACTGGGTAAATGGGGCTTTGCTCCTGTCCCTGAATGATGCGTTTGTGGTCTGATAGCTTGATGTGGGGCGAAAGAAGCCTCGGTAGGGGGCTCTGTATTGACCTCTGCCACCCCGAAAACGCCCGTGGAACCTTCGGGGGGCAGTGCCACGAAAAAACGATTTACCATCTTTCTTGGCATCGGTCACAGTATTCGCTGTTTCAGAGAGAGGTTTTAAGCGGGATTCGAAACCATCTCCAAACAGCTGCTTACCCGAATCTGGGAAATCTTCTTTCCCCAAAGATGCAAGCACTGGATTAAGCTTAGTCAAAACCTGTTCTCTGCGTTTAGACGAGACCTGGGTAGATGTATCTCCTACCAGCATAATGGCCTTCTTAGCACAACCAAACATGGCATCAACTGTGGTTTATCAAGAATGATTTCTTCATTCTCTAAGGACTCCTGCATAAGCGTAAAGTTTTCATGTAGTGCACAAAGCGGACCCAAGACAACAAGGATTATGTCCTGTATCTCTCTGTATATCCTGTATCTCTCAGTGAATTATCTTGAGTTTTGGCCCCAGCAATCATGGAATTTAGATAACCGTCTAATTTGGGAGTGAAGGCTCCCTCCGATGCTGGCCTTGGGAATTCTCGAATGAGGGTTCTTCGCTCGAAGCGTTGTAAAGGCTTAAACAAGGCTTTAAGCAGTCTATCAAGTACCTCACTAGGTTCCCAACGAGAGTTGGGGGACAAAAGGCCTTCAGCAGGGGCGTTATCCTCATTAGAGGACGACTGATCTGCTTGTAAGCTGCTGGCGTAAGAAGTAAATTTATCGCCCCGTAGGCGTTTAGATTGAGTATTCTCATCAATCACAGACTCTACGCCAGATTGTTCGGCCGACTGGCCCACAGCCGCTGCGGCTTTTTCAGCTTGCGATCGGTCGATCGCGTGCGATGGTAAATCTTGCTTAATTACAGATAGAATAGCTTGAGACAGGGTACTTAAGACGGACTGGTCGGCAATGAGAGCCTGAACCACCGATTCTGTAGGAGAGTGACGGGTAACACTTACTTCAGGCGGCGGACGGCTGTGGATTTCTTCAGCCGCATTCTCTGTGTTCGCGTCCATCTTGTGAGTGAATGGCAAGAGCAAGTGGCAGGCCAGCGGCTGATATACGTTGCGAAGTTACCGTTGTATTAGACTTACTTTTCGTCACTGTTTTAAGTGAATAAAGAGACATCGCATTGTTAAATTGAGACGAGTGTTTTTTTAAAGTAGGATTACACATTGAACAAGGTGCAGAATTTCTGCATTGTTGCTGGGTTAAGCAGATTCAAGTATCATTGAAAAAAGTTTAGAATTTCTGCATCGTTGTTTGGTTTAGCAGATTTGAGTGTCACTGTCGTATGGAACAAAGTGCAGAATTTCTGCATCGTTGTTGGTTCAGCAGACTTTAGTTTCATTGAACACTGAGTGTAGAATTTCTGCATCGTGGTTTGGTTCAGCAGATTTGAGTGTCATTTAGCAAGGTGCAGAATATCTGCATCGTTGTTGGGTTCTGCAGGGTTCAGTAGAATTGGATGTATTTAGTCATGGAACAAGGTGCAGAATTTCTGCATCCTCAATCGGCTTGATACTACTGCGGAACTGTCATTTTACTCCGACTATTGAATTAACCGCGTTAAATAAAGACGTTTTTTACTGAATGAGTTTGCTTGTTGGTGAAAACCTTGACTGCCACAATTACCACAGTGCAGGCTCCGACAAATACGCAAGCAGTTTACAGAAAATACTAAGTTTGGAAAAAGCCTTTTTATTTGGAACGCACCAGAAAGATGTATTAAAGAACACACTTATTTCGAACTACTTTATGCTAGTGCATTTTGTTCCCTGGTTAAGTCTCCAAAATTGTTTTCCCCGGTGTGAAATTTCGTGCAAAGTTTGAAGTTGTACTACAAAAACAGCTTTAGTCGATCATTGGGACTTACTCGCCTGAATTGGACTTTTTTACTGTAAATTGAGTAGCAGATAGCGAGGAAATTCGTTAAGTGTACTTCAAAGCAATTCTCTCAAATACAGCAACGATTAGACAGGGAAACTTGACTGAAATTGACTCAGTTTTTACTAAAATTGTACAGAGACACACAGGATTACGCGCCATTACAGCGCCTAGCAATAAACAGCCAAACAAACTCTCACATGCGTCCAACTTCAAAAAATTCAATTGAATTTAGTTACAGTAACTTTCTTGCCATCTAAAGGTGAATAGAGATAAACTTGCATTGGTTAATCGTCTATGAAAGTGTAAAAAGGGCGAAAGATTGACGATAACCACTAATTCATTTACGAGAATAGATCAATTCGACAGATTCCGCTCGCTTAAGCGGTCCGTTTGAGAGAATTCCGCCCGCTCCAAGAACCAATCAGATTGCAAGATTTGTTGAATTCCGCCCGCTCACGAGCCGAAAAAAAGATAAATCGAGCTGATTTGCGAGACAGTAATTATCCCTCTTCCTTCATCAGTAGCTGCGAAAGATCGCTGTCGAAACTCCCTACCGATCTACCGTCCAATGGCTTTGTGGTGCTACCCTATGTGCAGGGCAATTCGAAAGGATCAGTCGAATATTGAGGCAGCAACAAATCAAAGTCGCCTTCAAACCATTGAGAACTTTGAACAGTTTGTTCCCGCGACGGAAAGCCCAGGAAAGGGTTGACCGGCCACAGTCTGGCACAGTGTACAAAATCAGTTGCAACAACTACAGTTTTGTATACTGCGGTCAGACTGAACGATCACTTAAAAATCGGATTGCGGAACACAAAAGGGCTGTTTCCATGTTTGACCACAACTCATGTCAGAGTTGTTGGACATGAGGCTAACTATCACGAGCGACGTTTCTTGGAAGCTGGGTTTTAAGTACAGGATCCGCAATCCGGAAATGACCACATCGCCATCCCAGAGGTCTACAAATCTCTGGCTTGCGCATAAGTCTCACGCTACGTTTTCAAGAAACTTCACGCGTTTTTCCTCAGCGCGCGCCTGACGGGCTGTTATTTGAATCACGCGTACTAACATTATATTTCAACTGATGAAGGCTTAAGCACCAGCCGAAACGTCTTGAACGAAACATCAAAAAAAAAGTCAGTGTCAAACCATTATCTCACTATAAATCGACCTAATAAGCCAATTAGAACGCGCGCTTCGCTAAGGCTACATAGATAGTTATAACACGGACGGATTACGCAAACTTTTACGCCAAATTCAAATTTTTAGAGACGAATAAGAGCTAGCTCATAATTAGGCCGGAGAGAGATAATTACACTACACAGTAGAGCTGGATAAAAGTACACAGTTCTGTTAGTTAGCTTCCCGGCCGGATAACTTAATGAATGCAAATTAATCGAGAGCATAATTAGATTTAAAGGCCCCTCTACACAGGCGATTTTTGTCGCGGCAACTCGATGCAATTTTTGTCGCGCCCAAGGTGCAACTTCAAAATCGCACGTGTAAAGCAGTGCCATTTTAAGTGCGATTTGTCGCCGCGATATCGCATTGGTTTCGAACAAGTTTGAAACTTGTTGCAACTTTAGCGCGACAAAAATCGCCTGTGTAGTAAGAGGGCCTTAACAATTGTACGGATGACTTAACAAACGTTTCTGCAATAGTTCTGGTCGATTTAAATACAAAAATACTTGAGATTAAAATGTCCCCATTTCAAATCGAAATTCTTATATTCGAATTGTTGGATCATTCCTTTTTATTCATTTTTGTAATTATTTGGATGTGTAATTGTGTAGCTATCATCGCACAGAATGCCATTGTCTTTGGCGGCATGTACTTGCAGTTCTCAGATTATTAAAGCGCGACAAAATAATTTGCATGTCTAGAACTAGACGGATGTGATTGAACGACAGATTCAGCTTTTAGAATACTTGAGTTTCTTCGCAGATTTCAGCTGCTGTCAATCAAACGGTTGAATGCGTAAAGTAAATCCCAAGGTGCGATAGAGTCCTAAAGTGATGACGTGACAAAATATATTTTTTTAAAATTATGGGATATGATGTCATATTCCTGTAGAGGATTCTAAAAGATGCCCTCAACCCAAAAAATAGCTCTGAATTGCAATTTCCGATGGAGATATGAGGGATCAAATTTTAATAGCATCCCATGCAAACCTTTCAAAATTTGTCCTGATTCCTTCAGTTTGCATTTGAACCGACTCAAAATTAGAGAGATTTATATGGGGCAGTATCAAACTTTCATTCTTTATATTTTGGCTGGGAATTACAATTAAGAGGTAATTTTGGCAATGACCCTTTTTTAAGGACACTCTATTCAAAAAATGGTGCCAAATCCCATAATTTCACAGATTTATTTTTTGTGACGTCACACTTAGGGACTCTATAGAGTTAACAATAGGGCACTAATCATAGGCGCACCGCACTTTTCACAAAGCGTTTTGCAAAATTCGTGTGCAGCGATATCTTTGTTCGACTCAAAAGGCTAACTTTAGTTCCATGTACAACGGGCGGTTTGAAAAGCTTAACCTGCAATAAGGGCGCTTTTTTCCTAACGCAAAATGCGGCGGACTGGAAAGCACAAAACGAAACAAAACGGCCGACACTTTTACAGTACACCTGGAAGGTTATAAAAAGCAGCGGTGCTCAATAAGCGGGCTTAACTGTGATCAGACGAATTTTTCTACGATCAATTAGTTCTTGTCTTAAACATGCTATTCGCCTACAAGACATGAAACTGATTAAGAGCTCAAATATAAATGGCATGATCATAGGCCATTCTGAGAAGAGCGATGCATAAATCACACGTTTTATACTCGCTTTGTTAATATACTTGGCTGCAATTTTCTTGATTACCAAAAGAAGCGGCTGCAAAGCACCTTTTTTCAAGAAAAGCGACAGCGATATAAAACGACGTTCCGATCACAAGTAATCTCTCAGAGACTGGCTGGGGAGTAGCTCTGCCATTGGATGAAGTACTCTGCTTCGCCTCCGTACTTCGGCCCTTGTGTGAGGTACGAACAGATTTCAGCTGTGTCACAGCGTCGTACAGATCGGAGGCCTTTTCTTTAGTTATCGTAAAAAATGAACCACATAAAACCACACCATCTTTTAATTTAAGCTATTAAAACTCCCGGCATAGTCTATCAAACGTTCGGACCGAGAGTCTTTTCGTCCGGAGTATGAAGGACATGAAGTCGTTTCGCTCAAACTGAGTCTTTATTCTGAGATCCAGTAGAAAAAGACTCGGGCGAAATGACTTCATACTCCGAGCGAATCGACTCTCAGTCCTGGCGAAACGACTCCGGGCGAACAGGACGTTGGGAGAAACGACCTGCTTCCGAGCCAAATCGAACACCGAACTTTGTGTGAGTGCAAATTACGGTCGTTTCGCCTCAACTCAGAGTCCTTTCGCCCCAACCTAAAGTTAGTTCACCCGAGGTTTTTTTCTTCCATACGATGTGGAAATCAACAAATGGTAATCTTGAACAAAACAAGTTTGACTTTGTTGCTATGCGATTGCAACAACATTTCCGATGTACGCGCGTAATCAAACAAATACATCGCAAATGTTTAATTAAAAGGTAATAGCGTTTGATACTCTGCAGGTAAAAACCGTGGAAGATTATTACATGTACGTTTTACAAATACGATCGGCCATCGATCAACCGGCGCATAATCAATATTGCGATTGTGTTGGATTGACTACACAGGGTAAAACAGAACGACCTAGTCGTACACGTCTAATAGCTGACCGCGCTTAACTTTGTGTAGGACAATATGTGTTGGTAAATTTTTGGACTTAAGCTACGGAAGGAGTTTTGATAATAAGTTAATCGCGCGCATAAACAGATGTTTAATAACCCTTTGAGCTTAAATTTGCTGCGCTGTTTTTCAACATTTTAACGATTCCACATTATGCATGACTGCCCGCCGTCTTCAGCGGGGGCGGAGTTAAACTCTTTTAAATACTCAGTGGAGTTCGAAAGCAACCATTTTTGAAGGTATTCGGAATAACTTTTAGAAATCATCATTTTGATAAAACTGGTGATCATCGTATAAACATGAAATCTTGCACAATCGTCCTTCAGGTCGGGAACTTAGAATGACCGAGTGTACCTAAGTCGCTAATATATTTTTGGAGAAAACTAGCGCATTTTCAACATCAGTTTGATAAACCTTATCCAGGCTTAGAAAAATGTTTAGAATAAAAGCTTGATACCTCTTCTTTAAAAGCCCTAGTGTACCTAATCGATCAGTGTGATGTATAGAATGAAAAAAAGGCAAGGAGCAGTCGATGTTGCTCCGTTTTCGGCCATTTTCTTTACATTTTTGCGTCTTTTGACTCGCACGATTTCAAATATAGCGATACAAGCGATGGAAAAAATTCCCGGATGAGTCGCAAAATTCTGCGCGATGGTTCTAGTAGTTCTCAAGCATTGAATTTTTTTAACATATGTCTGTTTTTATTTTCTTGTTATTCAGGTACCAGTGGTAGTTATAGTTTCACTTCCAATGCGTTCATATTTTCACTTCGCAACAAGGAAGGTCTTGGACCATTTAAGAGCATGGTGACGAGACCATCACGGGCAATCATCGGGTACTCAGGTTATGGTCCAACATTTGGTGGAGGGAATGACATCTTCATCGGTAACAATGCCAACAGAAGCCCTAATACATATACAAACTTCGGTCACTCTTACTCTCTTCCAAGTGGACTACAAAACAGAAAAACAATCCTGGCTGGGACTTTCATGTTCAATCCTGATGAGGTGGAGGTGTTTTATCTTGGTTGAATCTCAAAATGTGGCGATTGCATTTTATTTCATCATTACCATCATCATCATCATCATCATCATCATCATCATCATCATCATCATCATCATCATTATCGTCATCATCATTATTTATTTGCCTTTATATTACAACAAATTAAAAAAGAAAAAAAGAAAATAAATAATAATAATAATAATAACAATAATAATATACAGCAAGTTGTTAGGCGAGGAGACTTCAAGAAACCACCAGGCTTATAGGAGAGGCCACCTCGACATCACAATATTAAACAAGATTAGGGCTGCGAAGGAATGCGGCGGAAACTAACTCAGAAACTATTTTAGTAAAAACTCTAGCACTTCGTTTTTAAACGTAGGAAAACTTGACAAATTGGTAATAGGGGCAGGGACAGGGGACAGTTCCAGACCTTAACATCCTTACTCACTATCAGTATTGGACTTTATAATCTCTAACATTAATGTTGATCGCGGAATCCTCTAAAGACTGCTTTGGAAAATACTTGTGGCTTGGTTATAATAATAATAAATAAATAAATAAATAAATAATCTCATCTTCAATTTTAAGTTCTTATTTTTGATACTTCGTTATCTCTTCTTATCCTAGTGAAAATCGTAATTTTGAATCTACCCTGCTCAGAAAACAGCCAGAAATAGCTGATACTGGAGATCGTCCCGCTACTTTAAAAGAGTCTTAATAGGCTGGTGGTTTTACGGCTCCCAGTAACGCCTTAATTTCTCGACTTTTTCACGACTAACGCCTAAATCGAACAAATTAATAAGTATGGTGTAAAAAGGTTAAAAATTATTCTTCACTGTCTATGGAATTCGAAATTAAAAATTTATTTTGATTAGTAAAAAAACACATTGAAGCTTCCCGTATCATCTCATCATTTTGGGAAGAATAAAAGATATTAGGAGAGGAAAAGCTGCCGAATATGTTAAGTAACTGAATTTTTCCCAGGACTCATACTATTAGCTGCAAAGTAAGATAAAATCTCTATGAAGTGTGTGAATATTTCTCGTTCTAAAAAAGACGGCCACAAACATTCGCACAAGTGTAAAGAGCGACGCACGATAATGATCAGCGTAACACAAAAGGTGTGTGAATGTTCCTCGTTCTAAATCAGGCGCCCACAAACATAACTATATGTGTGGAGGACGCTCGATCGCACCCCAACACTACTACGAAACACGCCCACAGGCTTATTTTATGATAAGTGAATGTTCTAAGAAAAAAGTGTTGTTACAGAAACATTCGTATTTGGGGAACATGAAACACCCAAACACCTAAGCGGCCAACTCAGATAAACAGGGGAAAAACAGTGTGATACGGTTTTCACTCCTCGACCTCTGCAAATTTGCCTGTCGGAGACGGTTCGGTTGAATGGTTTACTGATTTTGAAACTCCCGCTAGCATTAAAACGGATCCAATTTTTTCACACAAACAATGGAAAACAATGCTCGCTTGGGCGTAAGACTCGTTCAAGAAGAAATGTCATTTATTTTTATTTTCCCCAGCGTCGTACGAATAGGAACGACCTGTGTTGTCTTTTGAGTCCTCGATCAAGTTGAACGTACAGACTACGTAAACCGATGGACTAAAAGACTAACTGCTTTGACCGGTCGAGTAAAAGAGGACAACGATAAAATAGAAGCAAGTGTTTCGAGCACCGCACCGATTTACGTCACACATCATACCGATTGTGAGCGGTGAAGGATATCGATCGCAGCATCACCGCTCCCAACCGCAGCATCGCCACGAAAAAAAGACCTTTGGCACCCAGTGTATACCGAAAATAACATTGATTTATTCATAACAAACTAAACAATTAAATCAATTTTACAAGCCATATATATACCTTTTCGTTTAGCGTAACGACAACAAAATCACTCGAGATTAATCCACGCACCTATGGTCCTTAAGCCTTGTTATAAAAAACACATTCCGAACGTTTCATCAGAAATTACAATTAATTAAAGAATTCGAAAACTTGTGCTCCCAACTTCTAGGTTAGTATCAATTACCTCGTTTTTTCGTGTAGCACAGCAGCAGTTCAGAGAACGGCAAAAAACATCTTTTTTTTTTAATTCCGTATCTTAAATACTCCGTTTTGTCTGCTGCTAAGGCAGTGGATGTAAGAACGCGTACGCGAAAGTGTTAAATACTCCGTATATAGTTTAGTGTCTGGTATGGTACGTTGCAACGTTTAGCCCGGTAATGAATGACAGAACGCTAGCTGTACACTCTGAAAAAAGTTATTCTGTTCAGACAACAAGGGTTTCAAAAAACAAGCAAATCGCATTATAGATTTAGTTGAACATCACGTATTCAAGCAGTCTTATCGAGCTTCAATAAGGTTTTCCAATGCAGAAAATCTAATGCCGCGCGCGTGAAAATAGAACGTTAACAGAAAATACAACACATAAGGCCTCACTTTCCTGGGTAAAAACTGTTCATTCCGTTCAAATAAGTTCTTTAATGCTGGCAACTAGGAAACACTCGCAGCAAAGCTTACCACATTACCAGGAAAATTACTCATTTTCAACTCATGATCACTTGCCAGTAAATACATCGCAACACCTAATAATCTTAAATGCCTAGAAGACTCAAATGCTCCTACCATTCAGCCTTCAAGTTGCCATAGACCTAATTACAAAATCGAAGTGAACTCTATTTCACTTTCCGGAAACATGGCGTAGCGTTAATTAAGATCTCTCGACAATTCCACCCCCTCCTTGACACCGCCATGAATGTTATCTCTCGCGAACTGACAAATGGTCACGAAACGTCACCATCCGTCACGGCTGTGACGGGTCGACACGATCCGTCCCGATAGAGACGATCCGCTGACATCTTCGCCCCTCTCCACCCGGGAGGAGGGGGGGGGGGGGGTATTCCCTATAATGGCCTATACGGGGAGGCTCCGCCCGAAAGGAGTATTTTTTTCAGGCTTCAGGTATATAAAAGGGTAGGGATTTCACAAGATGAGCTATATAAAAGGGTAGGGAAATCGGTTGTTTCACAACGACAAGTGAATAAATAACACATGTCGTTTACTTAAAATTTCTTCTGGTAATGCTTGATACTTTCCCGTAATATTGTTCATTAACTTCATTTCAAGGGCTCATAAAGGAGGTGCATTATTATAAAGTAGGTATGTGAAAGGAGTACCTTTTCTCAATAAAAGGTATATAAAAGGGATACCTTCTCTGCCACAAGGGTACATAAAATCCGTCACGGTCGTGATGGGTTGTCGCGATCCGTCCCGATCGGGACGATCTGCTGCCATTTTCACTACACGCCATAACACCGCCATGAATAGTTTCTAGGTCCATCGCCAACTGACAGAGGGTATATAAGGCTATATAATAATCAGAAACGTGTACATGCCATCAAGTTTCAATCTGTCTTACTTCCTAATGGCCTTATTGTGAGTATTTTTGGACCGGTCGGTATGTACGATTTGACTTTTTATCAATAACAGTAATTCGTGGAACAAAAGTCCACATTTCTGAAGCTCTTTGTTTGTTTATTCCATTCAGAGGGAAGGTAGCACGATGCAGGAATGTTAGCCGACTTTAACCTTCTTGCCAATCTACAAGCGTTTGCATTTTCACGAGTTGGCGATCCACTATGCATTTATAGAGACCCCGCCTACCCCCCTCGTGTTCATCTTCAAGCACCATTTCGGAATGCTCTTTAACTCCATAGGTGGAGACACACAATTCTTCCATCAGTTCTGTCCGATCTTCAGTGGAATGGCTGTTGGTGACATTGTAAATTACTTTAAATCTATTGATTTTAAGAAGAATTGAAAAATCGTTCTGAGCAGCCTTGGTAAGATGTACATTGTATGTGCTTTGTTAAGAAATGCTCTCACGTGTCTTTATGGCAACACAACATTGGATTTTTTTGGTTGTGACCCCCCACCCTTCAGCAGTATTGCGCTTGAACAAACAACTCGCTGACTATTGTTATTAGCTTTAAGGGTTTTTTATCAAGCAATGTCAAGTATGTACGTCTTAGATTTCCAGGTTTGGAAGTATTTGCTAGGGAATCCAGCTTTGGCTTGGCGAACTTTTCCGGAAATGCAATGAATCAGTAGGAAATGCTTCCAATTTAAATGGAACCAAATGCAGTCCCTACAAAGGTAAAATGTTCAACAAGGTGTAGTGAAACGAAGGTACTCTAATTAGTTGGATACAGGGAGATTTTAAAGTTTACTTCTTGGTAGCTGTTTCTAATGAAGCCATCATAGTTTGGGTTTGTTGTTGCTCTTGTTGTGGAAAAGCCATCTGAGACGCTTGCATTTGATCCTTTCGTTTTCTTATGTTCGCTAACATAGTTTACCGGCTTCGTAACATCTACGCTTGCACAATACAACTACCCAGATTAATTAAAACCACAATAGTTATGTCAACGATAGTCAATCAGAACATCTTTTTGGATTTGAAAACTCTCCAACAGAAAAGGATAATATAGTTTTTTAAAAAAAAAATAATAAATAAATAAATAAATAAATAAATAAAAAATAACATGTTCAGTGCTTCATGTGAAGATTTTTGCTCTGCTGCTGCTGCTGCTGCTGTGCTCGTTGTTGTTGTATGGCCTGCAGCGGTCTTTACTCAGTGTTGTTTCACCATAACTTGAAATTGGTTATCCTTATCCTGCTGTTCCGCTCTTCACTCTTCACCTCGATTTCCATGTCATGGAGGTCCATTCGTTCCCTTTTGCATTTTTCTTTTAAAAACTCTACAGCATCAATGCCACTCCTCCTCTTCCTCCTGTCCTTCATACCACCTCCATTATCTTCCTGGTTTTTCCGCTTCTTTGTCTGCCTCATCCTTTCCATTGCTTGTTTTCTGATCTCATTTCTTTAGCAGTAACTTTATCATACTCTTTCTGTTCTCCTATGCGGCTCTTCCTCTGTTCTCAGCTGCGGCTGCGGCTTTCCGTGATCTCTTCAAGAGAACACCCAGCTCATCCCGTTCAGGAGATATTCCAGATGCGCGAATTCTTCCCTTTCTTTCTCTTTGTACCTAGTCTGAAGAAGGGAAAATCTCTCCCTGACTGCTCTCTGTGAGATCTAGAGATTCTGTTTAAATTTCAGCTGCTGGCAATTCTTTAGAGACTGAGCTATATCAGTCCATATCTTTTCTCCCACATTGCTACCCTTTTTTGTGCTTGCAAGGCTCAAGAGCTAGAACCTCTCTGCAGAGCAGTGTATCATGGCCTTTGGTCCAATACATTGAATTCCCATTGAAAGGGGAAAAGCAAGGTTGTATTAAAGAGCATGAGCCAGCGTCCATCCCCTGGAGAATACTCCTACTTCCGGTATACGAATTTATAAACAGGCGTTATGGGCTCTAGAAAAAACAAACCAAAACAAAAAAAAAAAACAAGACGCAAGGCTGGTAAACAGCAAAGGGTTTTCTTATCAGTTTTGTTTTTGTTGAGCCGTGCACAGCCCATGTTATGTCAAACCAGCTGTTCATTTAACTTTGACTCATAGAAATAACAGATGCTTTGTTTTGCAGATAAAAGAAGCAGCTTTTTCCCTTTCAATTATATTTATCTCAGAAGTGACCATGAACCCTTTCAATCAGATTGAACTTCATACACCTTATTCCAAAATGGCGGCCATCTTAGTGTTCTTTTGTTTGCTTGCAAATTATCCCTTGTTGCTTCGTTCAATTGCAAGGGAAAATGTTATTTTAAATTTCAAGTTTAAGAGCGAGGCAACAAGGGGTAATTTGAGGGGAGACAAAAGGACACTAAACTTATCACTTACAACGGTTTCTATTGGCAACAAATCATGAAGAAAATGGAACTTCTAATTCATGAACTAGGAAACTATCTGCTTGTATTGTCGATCATTGTCTCTGCGTCGAATGCTTCTAATGGTAAAATTTTCCTCTTTTTTGTAACTTTAAAACATCACTTTAGTTGCAGTCTGTTTTTCCTTCGAATTTTCATTACTATACCTTTCCTCTTTTGTTTTATATCTCTACAATTTAAGTCATTGATGTTGGTGCTAAAACTCTCTGATACTCCTGGTTTCAAACTATTTACTACAACCGGTTAAAAGCACTCATTGTTTGCCACAAAGTGCTTAAAAATCAAACGCAACTGGTTAAAACCAATTTTGTATTATCCAATATCTAAAGGGAAATCGAGCCAACACTTTTCGCAAATTATGTAGCGAATATTATTTAGGGAACAAGGGTCACAGGAACCGCTAATAGCTGTTATTGAAGTTGAGCCTGCTGTCAAATATTTCTTTGTTTAGAAAGACACACAAACGAGGCGAAAGGGTCAATACAAAAAAAAATTGACCCTTTCGCCTCGTTTGCATGTCAAAGCGCTGATAACTGCGATAAGAACTTCTCTTTTACATTCCTGACCCAGGCCTTTAACTGATTGTAAACAAAATGCCCAATGCCAGGCCAGGGTGAAAAACACACCGTATTTCAGTCCAATGTGTATCAATTAAGTTTAGTGTCTTCACTCGTAACCTGAAGGCTTTTGATTTTTTGTCATTGTAACTCTTGTATATAGTTTTATTTCCATTTGCCTTTTTTTAAAAGTACATGTAATTCTTACCGTAGTATCTTAGTGTCTTAAGTAATTATATATTTCAATTAGACTCTATTTCTTTATTTTATTTTTCTGCAAATTTATTGTTCTGTTCTTGAGATATTTTTTTATGGCCCATTATTGTCTTAGCACGATAATGGGTTTTATGCAGGGGCGGGGCCTTATCTTATCTTATGGTACAAGCTGCAGAGGTTGATAACAATAACGATAATGGGCTACACCACACACGGAGCGAGCTACAAATTCGTGAGCTCTGCTCTCCCTCGCCCCTTTTTCTGCCAGCGCCGATCGTGATAACTGTTTAGCTTGCGAAGCTTTCTTCACTTTCTTTCGTTGGCCCTCCACCATCCCCTGAACTCCGCCTCCGCTCTTCCTACCATACTGGGCTGGCTGTTTTTCGCCCCAACTTAATTCACTGAATCAAATAGAGGGATGTTTAATTCACTAATTTGACACATAAGCATTTGAATGCATGGTTTGAAATAAACGCCACGTGAGTGGCCAATTTAATCCAAACAAATGTCTCCGTGATTCAGTGATTTCTGGCCGCGTGCACGACCGCAATTATAACCTTTTATTCTAGTCTTTAGTGCGCTAGGCTTATATCAGGTTTAGGCGCCGCTCTCGGCATAAAATATATTTCATATAGTTTTATTCATAGATAGTTTTTATAGTCTTACGTTTTAAACATGAGGCCTCTGGCTCGGGCAACTGGGCAAACCATGCCTCACGTATGATAATGAACTTGATTGATTGATTGATTGATTGATTGATTGAAATTTACACCTTTTTTCAGACATAAACAGCCGAAAAGCCATACCCTTTTGATAGCCCATATAGCGGAGTAATCCCAACCCCTCCCCTCTCGAGCCCAGAACACAGCACAGTTTCTCAACAGGAAATTTTCGCGCGACATTTTACGGGTCATGTTTGGATGCTTTTGGCTTTAAAATAAAAATTGTTTGCTTTGAACGTCTTATTGAATCTTTTTATTTATTATTCTTTTAACCATTTTTGGCAATGCGCAAAGAGGTCCTTTCAGTGACTATTGCGTGACAGACAAATTAGGTCCACTTCGGACGCTAATATTTCCATTTCAGCTTCATGCAACATGCGCGAGGAGAACAGCACACGAGTATTTGGTTTTAGCAAGCAAGGGACTTGCACTGGAAGGCTTCACTACTTTTATGGATAGCAGTTTAAGGACAAGGGCTAGCAATGTGGTTATTAATGAGGTGGAGAGCGTTAGTACTCAGCGCTTATGTAAAGCCGGAAAATAATTTTTATACCAGGTTTTACACTGACATTTCATCTTTCGAAACGTCAAAATCTTAGGTGTTTTACCGGTAGCAAATTTGCAGATTGAAAAATTGTGCATAATTAAGAATTTTTAGGACATGAATTTCAGTGATTTTAAGCGGCTAGTCGTGGCCTTGAAAATTAATCCACAGAAGTATAATTGGCCTCAAAAGACTTGCAAACTCCTCAAAAATATACTTCCAGGCTCAAAATGGAGTGTTATTTTGATGCGGATTAAACAGAGCGAAGTTTATGATCACGTATTAGTCATTGGATTTTACGTGTTTTTGACCAGACGTGAGACCGTAACGGATTTTTGATTTTTTGGCGGGTTTAAAAGTATATTTCAAGAAAAAGAAATCATATCATGTTTCTAGGCTTACCATAGGCTATCTCTGGGAAGAATATAAAAAGTTTTGATTTTTCATTATGTGCCACGACTGGCTTAACGATAGTGGACATCCCTCTTAAAGGTCCGGTAATACGGGCACCATTTTTCTTGTCTCGCAACATTGTTGCATGCAAGTTGAAACTCAGTATTGCCCGTATT
>JAHPZR010034737.1:0-17277 GCA_019787425.1 Platygyra sinensis
ACACTTTCTTTACCCAACTCGAGTAAAGATTTCGATTTTTTTGGTTGAGTTATCAAAACTCCTTGTCTAGTTTATTTTCGCAGTTTAAAGTTTCACTATGTGAAAGAAATGCAAATGATCTTAGGAGAATTTAGGCGCTGGTGAAAAATTGTTGTAGCATCTCAGCACAAAAGACAACGAAACAAATCTTTGTCAAGATTTGTTGGCTATGGAAAACACCGAATCTGCAAATGAACTACTCGTACGCGCCAGACTAGCTTTTCAAAAGCTTTTGCAAACTCGCCAAACAAGCAGAAGCAATAAGAAACTACCAAAAACAGGTTTTGGTTATGATTAAGCCTTGTTTTGTAAACTCACAAATATACTTGATACCAGCGTAAAGAATTTCCGTTTCTTACATAACTTTTCTCTACAGAAAAAAAACTCAGAAGTTTACGCGTACAACTAGCGGGAGCGGATATTATTCATTCACAGCGCGAAATTAAAGAAATTTTCGACCCTGAAAAGCTCACCTCTTCAATTAACTCAGAGCATTAAAGTACATAGAAGAGCCCTGGTTCTTCTTCCCTGCCTTATTCCCTGCAAGAGAATCTCGCAACTCTTACCATTTGATCACGCAACGTGACAACATCCACGTGAGAACCCTTGACACGTGCGTGGATCATCGCGGATATATGACGTCAGGATGGCGCAATTTGTTCTAAAAATAGAAAAATTGTCCCATAGGTAAACACGAATCCAAGGCTTACTGTCCCCGTCCCCGATTATGGCTCCTGGGTCAAGCCAGCTCTGCTGTATGGCCTCGACTACTGGCGAGTGGTAAAAGGTGATATAAACACGATCAGTGCCTTACACAACGGTTGTGTCAGGATAATATTTTGCATCTTCTGGCTTAACAATGATGATTTGTTGCCTTTGAGGTAAAAATCAGTCGAACTGTTTGGAGATGTCTTTAAATATAGGTCCGTGTGGTGAAAAACTGTGACCGGGGGCTTGAAAATGCTGCCCGAGGCCGCAGCATTTTCACGCCCGAGGTCACAGTTTTTCACCATACGGACCGACCCTAAGCGGGCAGTAACATGTTTATTTCTTTCCTGCAGTAAATTGGTTTTACAGATTACAAATGGGTTTGTTTACGCAACTTTGTCATTAAATCGGGTTCCACACCGTCTAGTCTTCTAACGATTGGTAAAAAAAATCGTCGGAACGAGCAAATAACTCAGATGTGTTAAAAAAAAAAAACCCAGATATTTTTCGATCTACTCTACGTGAGTTGCATTGATTTCACCAGTTAAGGTCTCCAATACTGTTTTTCCGGTGTGGAATTTCTACGAAGTTTGAAGTTTTAGTGCAAAAACAACACAGTCTTTGCTATTAATATCACTTGAAATCAGGCCTTTGTACCGTAAATTGAATAGCAGAAAGCGAAGGAATTCGTTAAGTGTATTCTAAAAAAATATTTCCTAAATACGGCAACGATCAGAGATAAACTCGAGTTAAAACTAACTCAAATTTTACGGCGAGAGAAGCACAGGATGACGCACCATCACAGCGCCCAGCCACAAACAATCAAGCAAACTCCCATGCACAACTTCAAAACACTCAAATGAATTTACTTACAGTGACTTTCCCCTGCCATTTAAAAGTGAACTGAGATAAACTTGCGTCGTCTCATCGTCGTTGGAAGTGTAAAAAGGCAAAAAGATTGACGATTACCGCTAACATTCAAGAGCGAAATTTAAGTACAGCGTTGAGCGGGACAAAAATCCGGCCAGTGGGCCGTTCGGGAAAAGGCTGGACAGGTCACGAGTGCGTGATTAGCCAATCAGATTCAAGGACTTATGATTCCAGCCCTCTCAGATACTTGAGAAAAAAATAAAAATGCTTATTTCACTGACGGAGTCAATGCTATTCCTACCCTTTGTAGTCTCCTTTTAGGATGGACCTGTCTGCATTAGGCCTGATATGATTCTCTACTTTTTCATCTCTGGCCTAGCTTGTAAGGCAGGATCACGACACCAAATCACGCCTTGGCCATTGAAACTTCGGTTGCCTTGTGCTCCTTGAATGTTTTAACGATAGCGGTGGTCACTTGACCTGCGTGGATGGCAAGCAGTCTTCATTTCAGAAAATTTTGATTAGTACCCAAAGAAATGCAGCCGAACACTATACATGAGCCAGGTTGTTCTACATGTTAAAGTTTTGTCCCTCTAAAAGGCCTTCTTTATTGCGTGACGGCGAGAGCTGTTAATGACATGATAGTACTGCAATTGCAAGGTAACGTTCCATGAGGGTGTGAATGGGGTTAACGGACTGGCCACAAAGGGCATAAAATATTACTGACTACCGACAAAACGAGGAAAAAAACTACCGACTAGCGACAGAAAAATTAACTGATATTTACAGACAACCGACAAAGGTCAAATATTTTAACCGAAAACCGACAAAGTAACGAAATCTTAACCGACAACCGACATGTGGAACCCCCATTCAGACCATCTTCCTTCTTGGGTATCTGCCTTGACGTGTATCCATACAAAATTGGCGCGTTTTGGCTGACTTTTGTAGCGACATTCCTTTGTAGCAGACTTAAAACCATTGGTTCGCTCTGGAAAGGCCACACTCTGTAGATCCTTGGGAGAAGTTGTGATGCAACAACTTTTGTTAACGATCTTTGAGGCTACCATTATAACTTGGTTTGACATACACATGACATTCATGTTTGTACAAAGGTCACCGCTCAAATAAAAAAGGCTCCACCCATTCCTCAGCTCTTGTACGGTTCAGCAAGGGTTGTGAATGAACATTTAAGAATCAACAAAAATCAGGCTACTTTTTCCATAAAAAAAAGCAAGGATGGATTACTACTCCACTGTTTTACAAAAGAACAGAGCTGACTAGCGTCATCTGTTCAGATCAGCAGAGTCTTTGTTCGAACGAGAGGCTAACTTGACTTTCCAGGGATATCATGACAATAGAATTTTAGCCAACGACCTTGGCAAGTTCTTTGTACGAAAGGTCGAACGCATCCGCGATGAACTTGACTCAGTGGTTGCTCACCCTAGCCCTGCAGCAGAGACACCATCTCTATGCTCGACTTAGTTTGGTACATTAACACCTTTGATCGAAGAAGATATCAAACGCTTTATCGAGAAATCCAGTAAGCGGTCTTGTAGCTCGCATTCGATGCCCACCCCCCTTGTGGTTGAGTGTCTTGATGTTCTCCTTCCAGTTGTTAGCAAGATGATCAACCTCTCTTTATAAACTGGAAGTAATCTGGGTACCTGGAAACATTCAGGATGCCAAACCAAGGCTGGAGAAACCCAACTCCGAGGCAAGGCTTACCAAGTTACGCTCCATTAGTAACCTAATATTTGCTTCTAAGCTGTCTGAGCGGGCTATGTTTCTGCAAAAGCATGACCATCTGACCACAAACAACCTCTATCTTTTAGTGCAGTCATCATACAGGCAACACCACAGTACCGAGACTGCATTGCTAAGAGTCAAAAACGATATCCTCCTCATCAATATGAACTAGCAACGCGGCAACCTATTGTACTTCTTGATCTAAGCGCGGCCTTTGATACTGTGGATCACACAATTCTGCTTCATCGTTTCCATTCGGACTTTGATATATCGGGACAAGTTCACTCTTGGTTTGTGTCCTATCTCCGTGATAGATTAAAATCCATCTCTATCAACGGCATAAAATCAGCGACTTTTTAGATGAAGTATGGTGTGCCACGAGGATCCTGTCTAGGTCCTCTACTATTTGTCATCTACGCTTCACTTCATTTCACTTCACTTTACTTTTGCACTTATATTTTTAAAATACAATATTACAAAAAAAAGGAAGAAAAGCTAAGATACATAAATAACAATTAAAGGCGATAATGGTATATAGTTTGTGTATTGAGGCTAATAGAACGGCGTGGGTATCGAGTTAGCCTCCATCTCGTTTGCGTGAACATAAAAAAAAAAATGGGAGTAGAAGGACAGAGTACTAAAGGGCAGAGCTAGAGAATTGTGGAAACTTACGTTTGATATTGCTGAGATAGAAAACAGATGGGGATCATCGAGCGCCACCTACCTGACATTCATACCTACGCTAATGATGAACATTTCTATATCTCCGTAAACGCTGACTTCAGCAATGAGCAGTTCGCTGCTGTTGAGGCTATGCAAAACTAAATCGTTGACATCAGGGGGTGCCGATGATGCTACAGGAAAGGTTAAGATTGAACGATGGCAAAATGGAGTTCATCAACATTGGCACACGACAACAACTCGCTAAAGTCACCATAGACACCCTGCTAGTCAGTGAAAGTGTGACTTCACAGGCTGGCGAAGGCAAGGACCTTGGGTGCTGGTTTGATAGACACGTAAAAATGGACACCCACATGAATAACATATGTAAGGCCGCATTCTTCCAATTATTTAACATTAGGAGAATAAGAAAGTTTCTTAGTATTGAATGTACAAAAATCTTACTGAATGCTTTCGTGACCAGTCGCTTGGACTATTGTAATAGTCTCCTACATGGGCCAACTAACAACCAGTTGCACACTGAACTCCAACGCGTGCAAATGCAGCTGCACGTCTCATCTGCAATGTTACCCGATTCGATTATATTACTCCCTCTCTGTACAGTCTCCACTGGTTACCCATCAGGGGTTGGTCTAAATGTATAGGGGGGATGGGGGTGGGCCGGAGCATTTGGAAATGTGGTGGATAAAAAACACATGACCGACCGCTTCGTTTTTGCGGAAAACTAAATGGCCCACCCCTAAATGAAAGTTGAAAATTACATGACCCCACCCCCCTTATATGGCTTGCATTTAGATTTATTTCCTAACCAGATACGAAAGTATGTATTGATATAATGTAATGTTATGTAATGAAATATATACAAAAGCATTATTAAAACTACTCTTTTAGCTTTTATTGCCAAGTATGCTTAATGACACATCACTGTCAGTGTTACTTCAACTGTTGGAATTTCGAAGTAAGGTGTGTTTAATAGAGGGATGTTGTTTTCTTTAGAGCTATCACTCCGTACTTCCTACAAAAGACAGTAGTCTGATTCCAAGCTTGTATCTAGTTCCTCGCTTGTTTCTGAGCTGGTGCATTTGCATGGCAGTCAGTTGTATGTTTTATGGTGGATACGCGGCTAAGACTGCTGGCAATTGAATGTGAGCTAACACTAAGTCATGCTTCTTTTTTTGCCAATTCCTTTTCGATTTTCAGACTGTGGCTTTCAATGTACAGGTTAAGGATAGAATCCCTTTGATTTTAATAGGTAGTATTTTTAAGTAAGTGCCTAATCTTGTTTTGAAATAGAATGACCCACCCCCCACGTGTCGGTAAAAATCAAATGACCCACCCCTTTCTAAGGGCTCAAAAACTTATGACCCACCTTCTCTCTGCTCTGGCCCATCCCTCCGATACTTTTTGACCAGCCCTTATCTATACAATACAGTTTAAAATTGAGCTTTTTGTTTTAAAGCTCTAAATGTACTTGCCCCTTTGTATAGATCACAACGTTTGCAATTTGCAATTTGCTGTTGTTAGTATCGTTAGTTTACTTATTATACACGAGAGCTTTTCTGTTTCCTATTTTGCTGTTATAAGCAACAATTGTCATTTATCTACCCATATTAATTTTAAAATAAGCTTATTGTACCTAGTCTTTTCATTTTGTGATGCGCGTGTGAGCCTCTTACGATGTAACACGCGCAATAGAAGTAACACAATATTTATTTATTTATTTGTTTATTTAAGAGATTAGTGTAAAGGCACACTATTACTATTACTCTTCGTGTTTTGCGTTCTCTTAAGGTTCAAACATATTTTTAATGACGAAGTAGAAAGACAATTACTGACCATCATTTAAGACAGGGACAAGTCCAGCAACAGACTTGAAGCGTTGCAGCGTTACCGATGTGTAATTTCTTTTCGTACCTATTGAAATCAAAAGGTTTCTATCCTTAACCTGTACATTGAAAGCCACAGTCTGACAACCGAAAGGAAATTGGCAAAAAACAAAAAACAAAAAAAGCATGACTTAGTGTCAACTCACATTCAACTGTCAGCAGTCTTAGCAGTTAAGAGGATCAAATACTCCGACCGGCAGAAGTCTCAACACAATTGACTGAACAGAAACGGGCAACGCAAAATGATGATTTCAACAATCGTATTGCTGAACATCATCAACTGACAGACTAAACAGTATTAATTGGGACTGGTGAGCTGGTTCGCCGAAAGTTAAGGTGGCTCCGAACCCCATGTACAGAATTTGTTTAAACTTTGTCAAAAGTTGTAGCTTATACTGCTTATCAAAATTCTGTAACAAGAAAAAATTTCACTGTGCTGTTTTTGAGATATGAGCGCTTAAAGCTGAAATTAAGGGTGCTTTTAGCAGGTCATAGTGCTGCTATAGTAACATATAGTGTAACTAAAATAATACCAACATGTTCACCAAAGATTGGGCAGTTTTTTGATACCATGATTGTAGCATCTATTGATAAAGAGTGGTTATAATGACCCACCAAAATCTACCGTTCTTGGAAAGTTCTGGAAACTGTATTGAGCCACCTTTCTTTATAAACTGCCAAACAAAATGATACAGCTCAATAAGGGCTAGATTCAAGTGATACAGTGTACACCAACTGATCATAGGGGTATATGATAGTTTAATATATAACACACAAGTGAATAGTACTTTTTGCGAGCGCTGATTGGCTAGCTCGGAGGTATTATAACAAATAAAGTTACTCTTTGGGCCGCTAGTTATTTGGCTTGTGTGGTATATACTAAAACAATTATTCACCTCAGTGTTGGTGAAAGTGGTGGATATTTACCTCCACTTCGGTGAATAATTGTTAATTATTACAGACTTCTAAACACTGCGTTGAAAATGCAGGAAAGATCACACTGTAGAAGATAATGTGCTACAGTGTACATGTATAAGTTAAAAATCACATACTTGTGTCTATTGTTTTGTCCATCACACAGCCAATGCCAGCAGCATTGAAAGCATGAACCATTCTGCAAAGAGTTTTTTCAAATGTATCACTAACCTGAGCATACAGATTTATTAAAATAAATAAAACAGGGGAGAACGGAATGGCGTTCATTAGCTAGTCCTGCAACATGTCATAAAAAAAATACTTGTACATGTAAAAGTATTATACATATAATATAATTTCCTGGAACATTTTTCTTCTAGAATGCTTACTTGCAAAGTAGGTCATGGACATATTGTACTCACCTTACATTGGCATAGTACTTTGTAGGGAGTAGTCTTATGCGTTAGATCTGACCCTAACTCGCGCTCTGATTGGCTCTCTGAGCCCTAATTCTTATGCAAATGAACCCTAGCCCTAACCCAAGATGGCGGCCCTCAACCCTAATGACGTCATCCTTTCCCTAGTTCCCCTATGACGTCATCCCTGGGACCCCTCTACCCTTCTATGACGTCAACCCTAATTAACATATCCATCATGGCGCCCTAAGAAGGTAGTAACCCTAGTTACCAGATTGGTACGTCAAATGAGTCTTATATTAGGATCATGACATGTTTGCTGACCCATGTGGGACTAGGCACTCTTTCACTTTAGTCACTGCGCATGCGCAGTGCATCCTGGTAAACCATAAGGTCAAGGGTTGTTTATATATGAGTCACGAAACGTCCCCTGACCCATGTGGGACCAATTACTCTGTCCCCGTAGTCACTGCGCATGCGTAGTAGTCAAAGTGTTAAGAAAATACGTGGTTAAAGATTAAATTAAATATTTAATCTTAAGCCACGTGTTACTTTTTGGTAAAGTAACCGTGTGTTTATATATGAGTCATTAAATGTTTTCTGACAAATGTGGGACTAATTACTGTGTCCCCTACTTGGTGCGCATGTGCGGTATGTAATTAAATTATAAAGATGGTACTCAATAAACACGCATGCGTAGTAGTAAACAAACTTTATTAAAGAAACAGATTACAATTTCATTCGCTTCTTGGCTTTCATTATTTTCCGAATCACTTTCTCGGTCAAAGTTTTTTTGCCCGGCAATTTGTTAATCGATTCAATCATCTTAGCATCGGCTCTCCATTTGTCCTGTAAGTTCTTGGCTCGCGCATAATCGATGTCGTGTTGTTTGGCGATACGATCCAGTCGGTTTTTCCCAGAATCCCCTCGAGCCAGACGTTTCTTTAACTTTGTACCTGGCCCTAGATATTGATAGCCCGGCACGTGATATTCGATACCAGTCTTGCTCAATAATTTTTGAATGTCCACCCCTCTTCCACGCTGTTTTCGTTTAGTCCGAGTCCGTTTCATAATCAAGCTTTTTTCTCCACGCTTCCCAATAACCCTCTTGTAGTTTTTCTGCTTCGGTCTTTTTTAGTTTCTTCTTTCCTGCTACACCACCCCTAGGACTGTCGTCGCCTTCTTTCCACCCGAGTTCTTTTAAAGTTTTCTTAGCTGCCGGACTAAGACCTTTTGGTATCACACTCGACGCCGGTGTTTTATAACCGCTGGTCGAAGGTTTAGGTTTTTTCTCGGGTCTGGGAGAATATGGCTGCTTTTTTACAGTCAATTTTTTAAGCGACTTTTTTTTGCCAGTCGGTTTTTTCGGCGATTCTATTTCGATCACCTCAGGTTCTTGCTTTTTGATAATATCTTTGAGCAAACGTTCGATCGGCGCATCGACCATCCCTTCCGGTTCTTCGATGCCTTCATAGCTTGCAGGTTGAGCTGTACCGGTTCGAACCCGTTTGACCAATCGACCTTGTTCTAAAGCCATGGGTCTCACCATGCGTACGGCTAAACTATCGGGAATACTCTTATCTTCTAAAATCAATTGTTGTTCGGCCGCCAATCGCCCAGCCTTGTTGAGTAACGCACTCTCGGTAATTTTGCTTTGATAATAATTCGAAAGCCGATTAAATTCCTCGGCCGGGAAGAGGGGTGGACATTCAAAAATTATTGAGCAAGACTGGTATCGAATATCACGTGCCGGGCTATCAATATCTAGGGCCAGGTACAAAGTTAAAGAAACGTCTGGCTCGAGGGGATTCTGGGAAAAACCGACTGGATCGTATCGCCAAACAACACGACATCGATTATGCGCGAGCCAAGAACTTACAGGACAAATGGAGAGCCGATGCTAAGATGATTGAATCGATTAACAAATTGCCGGGCAAAAAAACTTTGACCGAGAAAGTGATTCGGAAAATAATGAAAGCCAAGAAGCGAATGAAATTGTAATCTGTTTCTTTAATAAAGTTTGTTTACTACTACGCATGCGTGTTTATTGAGTACCATCTTTATAATTTAATTACATACCGCACATGCGCACCAAGTAGGGGACACAGTAATTAGTCCCACATTTGTCAGAAAACATTTAATGACTCATATATAAACACACGGTTACTTTACCAAAAAGTAACACGTGGCTTAAGATTAAATATTTAATTTAATCTTTAACCACGTATTTTCTTAACACTTTGACTACTACGCATGCGCAGTGACTACGGGGACAGAGTAATTGGTCCCACATGGGTCAGGGGACGTTTCGTGACTCATATATAAACAACCCTTGACCTTATGGTTTACCAGGATGCACTGCGCATGCGCAGTGACTAAAGTGAAAGAGTGCCTAGTCCCACATGGGTCAGCAAACATGTCATGATCCTAATATAAGACTCATTTGACGTACCAATCTGGTAACTAGGGTTACTACCTTCTTAGGGCGCCATGATGGATATGTTAATTAGGGTTGACGTCATAGAAGGGTAGAGGGGTCCCAGGGATGACGTCATAGGGGAACTAGGGAAAGGATGACGTCATTAGGGTTGAGGGCCGCCATCTTGGGTTAGGGCTAGGGTTCATTTGCATAAGAATTAGGGCTCAGAGAGCCAATCAGAGCGCGAGTTAGGGTCAGATCTAACGCATAAGACTACTCCCTACAAAGTACTATGCCAATGTAAGGTGAGTACAATATGTCCATGACCTACTTTGCAAGTAAGCATTCTAGAAGAAAAATGTTCCAGGAAATTATATTATATGTATAATACTTTTACATGTACAAGTATTTTTTTTATGACATGTTGCAGGACTAGCTAATGAACGCCATTCCGTTCTCCCCTGTTTTATTTATTTTAATAAATCTGTATGCTCAGGTTAGTGATACATTTGAAAAAACTCTTTGCAGAATGGTTCATGCTTTCAATGCTGCTGGCATTGGCTGTGTGATGGACAAAACAATAGACACAAGTATGTGATTTTTAACTTATACATGTACACTGTAGCACATTATCTTCTACAGTGTGATCTTTCCTGCATTTTCAACGCAGTGTTTAGAAGTCTGTAATAATTAACAATTATTCACCGAAGTGGAGGTAAATATCCACCACTTTCACCAACACTGAGGTGAATAATTGTTTTAGTATATACCACACAAGCCAAATAACTAGCGGCCCAAAGAGTAACTTTATTTGTTATAATACCTCCGAGCTAGCCAATCAGCGCTCGCAAAAAGTACTATTCACTTGTGTGTTATATATTAAACTATCATATACCCCTATGATCAGTTGGTGTACACTGTATCACTTGAATCTAGCCCTTATTGAGCTGTATCATTTTGTTTGGCAGTTTATAAAGAAAGGTGGCTCAATACAGTTTCCAGAACTTTCCAAGAACGGTAGATTTTGGTGGGTCATTATAACCACTCTTTATCAATAGATGCTACAATCATGGTATCAAAAAACTGCCCAATCTTTGGTGAACATGTTGGTATTATTTTAGTTACACTATATGTTACTATAGCAGCACTATGACCTGCTAAAAGCACCCTTAATTTCAGCTTTAAGCGCTCATATCTCAAAAACAGCACAGTGAAATTTTTTCTTGTTACAGAATTTTGATAAGCAGTATAAGCTACAACTTTTGACAAAGTTTAAACAAATTCTGTACATGGGGTTCGGAGCCACCTTAACTTTCGGCGAACCAGCTCACCAGTCCCAATTAATACTGTTTAGTCTGTCAGTTGATGATGTTCAGCAATACGATTGTTGAAATCATCATTTTGCGTTGCCCGTTTCTGTTCAGTCAATTGTGTTGAGACTTCTGCCGGTCGGAGTATTTGATCCTCTTAACTGCTAAGACTGCTGACAGTTGAATGTGAGTTGACACTAAGTCATGCTTTTTTTGTTTTTTGTTTTTTGCCAATTTCCTTTCGGTTGTCAGACTGTGGCTTTCAATGTACAGGTTAAGGATAGAAACCTTTTGATTTCAATAGGTACGAAAAGAAATTACACATCGGTAACGCTGCAACGCTTCAAGTCTGTTGCTGGACTTGTCCCTGTCTTAAATGATGGTCAGTAATTGTCTTTCTACTTCGTCATTAAAAATATGTTTGAACCTTAAGAGAACGCAAAACACGAAGAGTAATAGTAATAGTGTGCCTTTACACTAATCTCTTAAATAAACAAATAAATAAATAAATATTGTGTTACTTCTATTGCGCGTGTTACATCGTAAGAGGCTCACACGCGCATCACAAAATGAAAAGACTAGGTACAATAAGCTTATTTTAAAATTAATATGGGTAGATAAATGACAATTGTTGCTTATAACAGCAAAATAGGAAACAGAAAAGCTCTCGTGTATAATAAGTAAACTAACGATACTAACAACAGCAAATTGCAAATTGCAAACGTTGTGATCTATACAAAGGGGCAAGTACATTTAGAGCTTTAAAACAAAAAGCTCAATTTTAAACTGTATTGTATAGATAAGGGCTGGTCAAAAAGTATCGGAGGGATGGGCCAGAGCAGAGAGAAGGTGGGTCATAAGTTTTTGAGCCCTTAGAAAGGGGTGGGTCATTTGATTTTTACCGACACGTGGGGGGTGGGTCATTCTATTTCAAAACAAGATTAGGCACTTACTTAAAAATACTACCTATTAAAATCAAAGGGATTCTATCCTTAACCTGTACATTGAAAGCCACAGTCTGAAAATCGAAAAGGAATTGGCAAAAAAAGAAGCATGACTTAGTGTTAGCTCACATTCAATTGCCAGCAGTCTTAGCCGCGTATCCACCATAAAACATACAACTGACTGCCATGCAAATGCACCAGCTCAGAAACAAGCGAGGAACTAGATACAAGCTTGGAATCAGACTACTGTCTTTTGTAGGAAGTACGGAGTGATAGCTCTAAAGAAAACAACATCCCTCTATTAAACACACCTTACTTCGAAATTCCAACAGTTGAAGTAACACTGACAGTGATGTGTCATTAAGCATACTTGGCAATAAAAGCTAAAAGAGTAGTTTTAATAATGCTTTTGTATATATTTCATTACATAACATTACATTATATCAATACATACTTTCGTATCTGGTTAGGAAATAAATCTAAATGCAAGCCATATAAGGGGGGTGGGGTCATGTAATTTTCAACTTTCATTTAGGGGTGGGCCATTTAGTTTTCCGCAAAAACGAAGCGGTCGGTCATGTGTTTTTTATCCACCACATTTCCAAATGCTCCGGCCCACCCCCATCCCCCCTATACATTTAGACCAACCCCTGATGGGTAACCAGTGGAGACTGTACAGAGAGGGAGTAATATAATCGAATCGGGTAACATTGCAGATGAGACGTGCAGCTGCATTTGCACGCGTTGGAGTTCAGTGTGCAACTGGTTGTTAGTTGGCCCATGTAGGAGACTATTACAATAGTCCAAGCGACTGGTCACGAAAGCATTCAGTAAGATTTTTGTACATTCAATACTAAGAAACTTTCTTATTCTCCTAATGTTAAATAATTGGAAGAATGCGGCCTTACATATGTTATTCATGTGGGTGTCCATTTTTACGTGTCTATCAAACCAGCACCCAAGGTCCTTGCCTTCGCCAGCCTGTGAAGTCACACTTTCACTGACTAGCAGGGTGTCTATGGTGACTTTAGCGAGTTGTTGTCGTGTGCCAATGTTGATGAACTCCATTTTGCCATCGTTCAATCTTAACCTTTCCTGTAGCATCATCGGCACCCCCTGATGTCAACGATTTAGTTTTGCATAGCCTCAACAGCAGCGAACTGCTCATTGCTGAAGTCAGCGTTTACGGAGATATAGAAATGTTCATCATTAGCGTAGGTATGAATGTCAGGTAGGTGGCGCTCGATGATCCCCATCTGTTTTCTATCTCAGCAATATCAAACGTAAGTTTCCACAATTCTCTAGCTCTGCCCTTTAGTACTCTGTCCTTCTACTCCCATTTTTTTTTTTATGTTCACGCAAACGAGATGGAGGCTAACTCGATACCCACGCCGTTCTATTAGCCTCAATACACAAACTATATACCATTATCGCCTTTAATTGTTATTTATGTATCTTAGCTTTTCTTCCTTTTTTTTGTAATATTGTATTTTAAAAATATAAGTGCAAAAGTAAAGTGAAGTGAAATGAAGTGAAGCGTAGATGACAAATAGTAGAGGACCTAGACAGGATCCTCGTGGCACACCATACTTCATCTAAAAAGTCGCTGATTTTATGCCGTTGATAGAGATGGATTTTAATCTATCACGGAGATAGGACACAAACCAAGAGTGAACTTGTCCCGATATATCAAAGTCCGAATGGAAACGATGAAGCAGAATTGTGTGATCCACAGTATCAAAGGCCGCGCTTAGATCAAGAAGTACAATAGGTTGCCGCGTTGCTAGTTCATATTGATGAGGAGGATATCGTTTTTGACTCTTAGCAATGCAGTCTCGGTACTGTGGTGTTGCCTGTATGATGACTGCACTAAAAGATAGAGGTTGTTTGTGGTCAGATGGTCATGCTTTTGCAGAAACATAGCCCGCTCAGACAGCTTAGAAGCAAATATTAGGTTACTAATGGAGCGTAACTTGGTAAGCCTTGCCTCGGAGTTGGGTTTCTCCAGCCTTGGTTTGGCATCCTGAATGTTTCCAGGTACCCAGATTACTTCCAGTTTATAAAGAGAGGTTGATCATCTTGCTAACAACTGGAAGGAGAACATCAAGACACTCAACCACAAGGGGGGTGGGCATCGAATGCGAGCTACAAGACCGCTTACTGGATTTCTCGATAAAGCGTTTGATATCTTCTTCGATCAAAGGTGTTAATGTACCAAACTAAGTCGAGCATAGAGATGGTGTCTCTGCTGCAGGGCTAGGGTGAGCAACCACTGAGTCAAGTTCATCGCGGATGCGTTCGACCTTTCGTACAAAGAACTTGCCAAGGTCGTTGGCTAAAATTCTATTGTCATGATATCCCTGGAAAGTCAAGTTAGCCTCTCGTTCGAACAAAGACTCTGCTGATCTGAACAGATGACGCTAGTCAGCTCTGTTCTTTTGTAAAACAGTGGAGTAGTAATCCATCCTTGCTTTTTTTTATGGAAAAAGTAGCCTGATTTTTGTTGATTCTTAAATGTTCATTCACAACCCTTGCTGAACCGTACAAGAGCTGAGGAATGGGTGGAGCCTTTTTTATTTGAGCGGTGACCTTTGTACAAACATGAATGTCATGTGTATGTCAAACCAAGTTATAATGGTAGCCTCAAAGATCGTTAACAAAAGTTGTTGCATCACAACTTCTCCCAAGGATCTACAGAGTGTGGCCTTTCCAGAGCGAACCAATGGTTTTAAGTCTGCTACAAAGGAATGTCGCTACAAAAGTCAGCCAAAACGCGCCAATTTTGTATGGATACACGTCAAGGCAGATACCCAAGAAGGAAGATGGTCTGAATGGGGGTTCCACATGTCGGTTGTCGGTTAAGATTTCGTTACTTTGTCGGTTTTCGGTTAAAATATTTGACCTTTGTCGGTTGTCTGTAAATATCAGTTAATTTTTCTGTCGCTAGTCGGTAGTTTTTTTCCTCGTTTTGTCGGTAGTCAGTAATATTTTATGCCCTTTGTGGCCAGTCCGTTAACCCCATTCACACCCTCATGGAACGTTACCTTGCAATTGCAGTACTATCATGTCATTAACAGCTCTCGCCGTCACGCAATAAAGAAGGCCTTTTAGAGGGACAAAACTTTAACATGTAGAACAACCTGGCTCATGTATAGTGTTCGGCTGCATTTCTTTGGGTACTAATCAAAATTTTCTGAAATGAAGACTGCTTGCCATCCACGCAGGTCAAGTGACCACCGCTATCGTTAAAACATTCAAGGAGCACAAGGCAACCGAAGTTTCAATGGCCAAGGCGTGATTTGGTGTCGTGATCCTGCCTTACAAGCTAGGCCAGAGATGAAAAAGTAGAGAATCATATCAGGCCTAATGCAGACAGGTCCATCCTAAAAGGAGACTACAAAGGGTAGGAATAGCATTGACTCCGTCAGTGAAATAAGCATTTTTATTTTTTTCTCAAGTATCTGAGAGGGCTGGAATCATAAGTCCTTGAATCTGATTGGCTAATCACGCACTCGTGACCTGTCCAGCCTTTTCCCGAACGGCCCACTGGCCGGATTTTTGTCCCGCTCAACGCTGTACTTAAATTTCGCTCTTGAATGTTAGCGGTAATCGTCAATCTTTTTGCCTTTTTACACTTCCAACGACGATGAGACGACGCAAGTTTATCTCAGTTCACTTTTAAATGGCAGGGGAAAGTCACTGTAAGTAAATTCATTTGAGTGTTTTGAAGTTGTGCATGGGAGTTTGCTTGATTGTTTGTGGCTGGGCGCTGTGATGGTGCGTCATCCTGTGCTTCTCTCGCCGTAAAATTTGAGTTAGTTTTAACTCGAGTTTATCTCTGATCGTTGCCGTATTTAGGAAATATTTTTTTAGAATACACTTAACGAATTCCTTCGCTTTCTGCTATTCAATTTACGGTACAAAGGCCTGATTTCAAGTGATATTAATAGCAAAGACTGTGTTGTTTTTGCACTAAAACTTCAAACTTCGTAGAAATTCCACACCGGAAAAACAGTATTGGAGACCTTAACTGGTGAAATCAATGCAACTCACGTAGAGTAGATCGAAAAATATCTGGGTTTTTTTTTTTTAACACATCTGAGTTATTTGCTCGTTCCGACGATTTTTTTTACCAATCGTTAGAAGACTAGACGGTGTGGAACCCGATTTAATGACAAAGTTGCGTAAACAAACCCATTTGTAATCTGTAAAACCAATTTACTGCAGGAAAGAAATAAACATGTTACTGCCCGCTTAGGGTCGGTCCGTATGGTGAAAAACTGTGACCTCGGGCGTGAAAATGCTGCGGCCTCGGGCAGCATTTTCAAGCCCCCGGTCACAGTTTTTCACCACACGGACCTATATTTAAAGACATCTCCAAACAGTTCGACTGATTTTTACCTCAAAGGCAACAAATCATCATTGTTAAGCCAGAAGATGCAAAATATTATCCTGACACAACCGTTGTGTAAGGCACTGATCGTGTTTATATCACCTTTTACCACTCGCCAGTAGTCGAGGCCATACAGCAGAGCTGGCTTGACCCAGGAGCCATAATCGGGGACGGGGACAGTAAGCCTTGGATTCGTGTTTACCTATGGGACAATTTTTCTATTTTTAGAACAAATTGCGCCATCCTGACGTCATATATCCGCGATGATCCACGCACGTGTCAAGGGTTCTCACGTGGATGTTGTCACGTTGCGTGATCAAATGGTAAGAGTTGCGAGATTCTCTTGCAGGGAATAAGGCAGGGAAGAAGAACCAGGGCTCTTCTATGTACTTTAATGCTCTGAGTTAATTGAAGAGGTGAGCTTTTCAGGGTCGAAAATTTCTTTAATTTCGCGCTGTGAATGAATAATATCCGCTCCCGCTAGTTGTACGCGTAAACTTCTGAGTTTTTTTTCTGTAGAGAAAAGTTATGTAAGAAACGGAAATTCTTTACGCTGGTATCAAGTATATTTGTGAGTTTACAAAACAAGGCTTAATCATAACCAAAACCTGTTTTTGGTAGTTTCTTATTGCTTCTGCTTGTTTGGCGAGTTTGCAAAAGCTTTTGAAAAGCTAGTCTGGCGCGTACGAGTAGTTCATTTGCAGATTCGGTGTTTTCCATAGCCAACAAATCTTGACAAAGATTTGTTTCGTTGTCTTTTGTGCTGAGATGCTACAACAATTTTTCACCAGCGCCTAAATTCTCCTAAGATCATTTGCATTTCTTTCACATAGTGAAACTTTAAACTGCGAAAATAAACTAGACAAGGAGTTTTGATAACTCAACCAAAAAAATCGAAATCTTTACTCGAGTTGGGTAAAGAAAGTGTCATTGTAACTTTGCTGATT
>JAHPZR010034739.1:0-10136 GCA_019787425.1 Platygyra sinensis
TAACATTTTGTTGCGGACAACATTGATTCCAGTTTTGAATGAAAGGAGCGTCGTGAATGACGGTGGAGATTTTTGTCTTTTGTGGTTGGTGATTCTCAAATCAGTTTGATATAGAGTCGGTTACACATTTTAGCTGCGATACTGTCGGCCGTGACATGCCAAAAAATTACCCTCACGAGTGAGACATTTGCTCAAAGTTTTCTTTACTTGATAGCTAAACAGTTTAAATGAACGTGATTTGCTTATTATGTTGAAGAGAAACAACATATAATTAAAGTTTGTAGCTCGGAGAATAAACAAACGAACAAAACAGCTCGAAAGAGTCATCCAGCAGAAACGTGACAACAACATCGACTTTTATGTCACGAAGCCTTCGTACTGTATATTATAGAAGTAAAAGTGAAACTTACTCGGCCATTGAAACGATTGAAAGCTTGGACCTTCACCAATCTTGTCCGAAGAATGTTTTCGAATATCCCTAGGTTCTTTCTGTACATTTTGCCGTGAATGGAGGTAGAAACGTATCCCAAATCGGGCACAGCGAAGCAAAATGCCAACTGCAAGCCGTATGCAGTTTTCCAATGCGACGAAGAAATTCGCCGATTTACATGGACTTTTTCTATCCAATCCTTGTGAATTTGATATCAAAATAAGCGCTAGATTCCAGGCTTTCCAAATCATACCGTACATCTTGACAAACGCATAAGGCGATTGACTTAAGCCGCTTTTTAGTATTGACCGCGGGCAGGATTTCGTCACGGATCGGTCACGGCTTCTATCGAGTTTCGCAACTTCGAAGCCCGATTTACATGGATTTTTTTTTTCAGTTTTCGGATATATTTTTACATTTCTAGATAGAATAATACCTAAATGACCTAAATCCGTGCGTACATTTGAAGAAAGTAACTGATAACCGTGTCAAATTTTTCATTTTTCTCAAAAATTTCACCATTTTGACCAAAATTTGGGGTCAAAATTGGGGGCCTGGGGACGAAAAATAAAGTGGCACACCTAGGCGTAGCCGAGTGTGTCACTGATGTTCTTACCACATTTTGGCGTCTTCTGTGATATATTACTGAATCAGACGCACGGCAACATGGAATCTATTTGTTTTATATAATAACGAAAAGCCTTTTTCTATTCCAAAATATTTCAACGTAACACGAATGCCGGCTATTGCCCCGCCTTTGCCCGCTTTGGCGAAGACGAAAAAAAGCTATTTGTCGTGATCTATGATCTTTACAAAATGAAGCAATTTCATTGGTTACTATGCGTAGCAAAGAGTTGTGATTGGTCGAGAAAAATCACGTCACTGTCAAACCTGACTCGATCGTCGCTTCTCGTGGAATGAAAACTTACAGCGAAAGAATAATTGAACTGCGAAATCTACAAATCTTGAAGAAAATGCTGGAAAAATAAAGTCAGTTTTTGTCATCGGAGCAGCCCTGTGAGCGGAAAGCTTGGGCGTTGCCTTGAAAATTGCAAGAGTTGAAAAAATACCCTCGCAAAACTTGTTGTTGCGGTTAACCTGGAGGCCATTTGATTCCAGTTTTGAATGAAAGGAGCGTCGTGAATGACAGTGGAGATTTTTGTCTTTTGTGGTTGGTGATTCTCAAATCAGTTTGATATAGAGTCGGTGACACATTTTAGCTGCGATACTGTCGGCCGTGACTGGCTGTGGTTAGCTATGCTTAACTCGCTGCTGTGCCCTGAAAAGGACAAGAACATTCGCATCGGAAAGCAAGGTTATGTGTTTATTTTATCCGATTTTAAGAAGTGATGTTTTGATGTTTCATTTCTGACATCAATCAGTGTGTCAACAGTTGTTTTGACATTAAGACAAGTTGAATTTTTTAAATAAATTAATCTCAGAACTTTTTTGTTTTTGGGTTTTTTAAATTCGAGATAAAGCAATGGTTCTCGGCTTACCAGGACCAATTTTGCGCGTGGTTTAGTGTCGCTCTGTTCTGGATCATTTTTCAAAAGAAACGGCTTTATCTTTCTTCTCCTGGCTTCTCGAACCTGTTCAATGCCTCGGGAAGACTTTTTTGTAGCTTATCTTTTGCCCAGTCACGTAAAATAATATGATGTTATTTCTCAAAACTTTCCGCCATTTTAAAACGGCAGAGGGAAAAACTTTGTAACGATGACGTCAATCGAGCATCTGTCCTCTAATAGATCATAGGCTAGAACCAATCAAAATGCAAGAATAACTTGGGTTATTATATAAATACTAATAGATTAATTAACATTCTGTATCAGAAGTGCTGATCGTGAACAAATACCAAAACCTCTGTATCAAAACAAAACAGGGACGCAAAACCGACAGACACACAACTGTTTTTTTTATATTTTCAGACCAGTGTCAATTAAGCTCAGTTTTCTACTTGGAGTTCAAAATAAAATTTATACTACAGTTGTTAAAGGTAGCATTAGAAGCAACATTTGTAACAATACCTTCCCGTAGTCAAAGCTCAGCAACTCATTTGCCGCTACTTTATTTGAGCGAGCACTTTGCCGCTCCTCAAATATCTTTACGCTCCCTTTTGTACTCTTTCTTGTATTTTGGGGAGTAGTCTCTTGCAACCAAGCTGCTTCTTCGTCTGCATTTTTCGGCCTTCGAAAACGTGATCCGTCCATGTTGGTGATCACTTGTGAACTAGTTTAGCATTCCCTGATCATTTCACCCCGCGCGAATTCCCATCAGAGGGCAAATAAAAGCGTACTTTTCATTTCATAAGTACAATGCAATATTCGCGACCGTACTCTATCGGATATAAAATGTGTGAATTCCCTTCAGGGGGCATATGAAAGCGTGCTTTTTATCTCATAAGTACAATACAATATTCGCGCTCCTATTGTATCGGATATAAAATGTCTCGCATTCGGCTCGACATTGTATATCCAATACAATACGGTCGCTCATATTGTATTTAGTACATAAATGTTCAAATGCAAAAACGGTGCCAGCAAGGAAGAACTTAATACAAAGCAGTGTCCCCGTAACAAAATGAGCTTAGCCCCCTTAATAAGCTTTTAATGTGCCACTGATTTAGATTACTTCCATGCTTGAAAACCGAATATTAAGCAGTGAAAAACTACATAAGAGAGCTCTTAAAAACAGATAATGGGTTTACAAATAACAATGAGAACAAATAGTCTTTGACATGTCTGGTCCTACTCTGAACCAGTCTGCATTGGTAATTAAGATACCCTGGGGATTATTCAAATACTACTCGTGTCAGGTTGCTCATTTCATTTAAACTAATCTCAGAGTTGGCCATTAATATCTTCACTTACAGGTCATACATATTCACCAAGCCTTGGAATTGATTAGGATGAAGCTTTTTAAGCTTATTTTTGTCCATTTTCCTGTAGAATTGTACATTTAGAGAGACATTTGTGAAGCAGAAGAGTTTTAGTGCTACATGATAGTAAAAACTATTAAATATCTTTTTCGTATCACAGATCTCCTGGGAAAAGTATTAACGTATTTCTGATTAAAAATTGAAGCGTAGCCCAAATGAAACATATTCAAAAGATATAAACGTTCGCTGGCTAAAAAATTTTAAAAACGTAACATGAGCTTTAGGTTACCGGTCTACAGCCTTCCTCGAAGGCTGTAGACTTATTCATCGAAGGCTGTAGACTGATAGTAGAAAACTCATGTTACTTTTTTCAAAACTTTTTAGCCAGCGAACATTTTTATCTTTTGAAAACGTATTCCTGCTTTTAGTTCGTCCTGTAAGGCGTAGTTTAAAGAAAAAAAGCGAATGAAATAATGACATCATTGACTGGATCAAGAGATTGGCATCATCTTATTCGTATAAGTTTTCGCCAATGTTTTCACGTTTTTGGCGAATGCAAAAATTGAAAATTGAGGCGAAAATGGTGTCAATATATATAACGGGTTTCATTTTCATTCCTATGGGTTACATAACTACAATATCTTTTTCTGAATCATCTTTCTGAATATTTTTAGTTTAGTGGCTGGGGGAAGACTGATGCAGCCAGCGTTTCCAGTGAAGAAATGGCGAAACTAACCTGGAAGGTCCTATGGAGAATATGGATGATACTTAAATGTGCTGATACTGTCACACAAGCGACTGATTAAATTTGTATGTTATCTTATAGTTTTTGTTTGAAGTGAGGTAATCGATGATTCATTAGTACCCGTGGCATAACGCTTTTACTTACAGTGTCTTAAGGGCGGTGAGATTAGAAAAAATCTTTGGTGGTAACTCCTCGATTTGGTTGTCAGGCAGAAATCTACAATTTGAAAGGATAAGCTGCAACAACATGATGTAATATGGGCAGAGATCAAGAGTATTCATGGTATTGTGAAAACAGCTTCTCGCTGTAGTATTTGGATTATGTGCAGAAGATATACGATAATTATGTCTTGTAAACCACAATAGTAAAGAAATATATGTAAAATTACTTTTATTTGACAGTCAAAAAGAGTCCTACTTACAGCCTTGTAAGTTTTGCAAGAGCATCAATAAGTCCCTCTGGTAAACGTTTTAGTTTATTGCCGGATAAATATCTAAAGGCGACAAATAGATGGATATTTATTTTAAGTAGTTTTTATTCTACAATCGATCAGTTGATCAACTGTATTCTGCTGAAATAATTTTACCGTCCCCAAATTCGAAATAAGTCCTGCTGTACCGATTTCTCCAGTGCCAAGGGACTGGGTAAATTGGCTCGTAATATCTAATCTGCGCTAATGCAAAGCCTAGAGGTGTCGTTCATAGTTGGATATTGAGTACAGAAATTAAGAATATGAAAACAAAACTGACGATTCCTTTACGTTTAACATGAGATTGAATGGAGACACAGTTGGAAAGCCAATGTTAACTAAGTTCATGATTTTACTCTATGGAGTGTTTCCTTTTTTGGGGAGTGGGGTGGGGAGTTTCGCTGGGCGTCTATTAGACAAGGGACGTTTATTAGAGGGGAACCTGAACACAAATTTTGCACGTTTATTAGATAGGAGGCCTTTATTTGAGAGTGGGCGTTTATCAATCCCGCCATATTTTATAAAGTTTCAGATAGTGGGTATAGAACGGACATTTTAGGCTTAGTCCTTCGTTATTGTGTTAAGCGCACCAATGAAGTTCTAAGCTGTAACCTCACTATTTGATACCTTTAATCAGGTTTCAAGCCTTGTGGCTCTTTTGTGTTTCATTAAGGGAACCAAAAACTGAAGTACTCGCTGTCTGCATGATCTTGCTGCATACTGAAACCTCTTCCAATTTTTGACTTCGCTGCCAATAAAACCAACTTACTGAATCTAGTGAATCTCCGGTTTGTCAAATGTGGTACGTTGGCGTAAGTCAAGCACTCAGTCAAGGCAATGGAGTTATAAATCAAACATGAAAGGTAGTGTTTCATCGATATACTAAAACATCGAGAAGAGGATCGAAACACTTTCTCGGGTGTTTGATATACCATCTTTATCGAAACAAGAACTTTAGGAGTAAACGGAGAACTAAGATCGTTAAAATCTATGCTAATTAAGACCGGCTATCCAAACCTAATTACATAAATTAAGGAGTTGGCAAGAAACTTTTCAACACCGGGGGGGGGGTACTCGAATATCCTGGGTGGGGAGGGACTTATTGATGCTCTTGCAAAACTTACAAGGCTGTAAGTAGGACTCTTTTTGACTGTCAAATAAAAGTAATTTTACATATATTTCTTTACTATTGTGGTTTACAAGACATAATTATCGTATATCTTCTGCACATAATCCAAATACTACAGCGAGAAGCTGTTTTCACAATACCATGAATACTCTTGATCTCTGCCCATATTACATCATGTTGTTGCAGCTTATCCTTTCAAATTGTAGATTTCTGCCTGACAACCAAATCGAGGAGTTACCACCAAAGATTTTTTCTAATCTCACCGCCCTTAAGACACTGTAAGTAAAAGCGTTATGCCACGGGTACTAATGAATCATCGATTACCTCACTTCAAACAAAAACTATAAGATAACATACAAATTTAATCAGTCGCTTGTGTGACAGTATCAGCACATTTAAGTATCATCCATATTCTCCATAGGACCTTCCAGGTTAGTTTCGCCATTTCTTCACTGGAAACGCTGGCTGCATCAGTCTTCCCCCAGCCACTAAACTAAAAATATTCAGAAAGATGATTCAGAAAAAGATATTGTAGTTATGTAACCCATAGGAATGAAAATGAAACCCGTTATATATATTGACACCATTTTCGCCTCAATTTTCAATTTTTGCATTCGCCAAAAACGTGAAAACATTGGCGAAAACTTATACGAATAAGATGATGCCAATCTCTTGATCCAGTCAATGATGTCATTATTTCATTCGCTTTTTTTCTTTAAACTACGCCTTACAGGACGAACTAAAAGCAGGAATACGTTTTCAAAAGATAAAAATGTTCGCTGGCTAAAAAGTTTTGAAAAAAGTAACATGAGTTTTCTACTATCAGTCTACAGCCTTCGATGAATAAGTCTACAGCCTTCGAGGAAGGCTGTAGACCGGTAACCTAAAGCTCATGTTACGTTTTTAAAATTTTTTAGCCAGCGAACGTTTATATCTTTTGAATATGTTTCATTTGGGCTACGCTTCAATTTTTAATCAGAAATACGTTAATACTTTTCCCAGGAGATCTGTGATACGAAAAAGATATTTAATAGTTTTTACTATCATGTAGCACTAAAACTCTTCTGCTTCACAAATGTCTCTCTAAATGTACAATTCTACAGGAAAATGGACAAAAATAAGCTTAAAAAGCTTCATCCTAATCAATTCCAAGGCTTGGTGAATATGTATGACCTGTAAGTGAAGATATTAATGGCCAACTCTGAGATTAGTTTAAATGAAATGAGCAACCTGACACGAGTAGTATTTGAATAATCCCCAGGGTATCTTAATTACCAATGCAGACTGGTTCAGAGTAGGACCAGACATGTCAAAGACTATTTGTTCTCATTGTTATTTGTAAACCCATTATCTGTTTTTAAGAGCTCTCTTATGTAGTTTTTCACTGCTTAATATTCGGTTTTCAAGCATGGAAGTAATCTAAATCAGTGGCACATTAAAAGCTTATTAAGGGGGCTAAGCTCATTTTGTTACGGGGACACTGCTTTGTATTAAGTTCTTCCTTGCTGGCACCGTTTTTGCATTTGAACATTTATGTACTAAATACAATATGAGCGACCGTATTGTATTGGATATACAATGTCGAGCCGAATGCGAGACATTTTATATCCGATACAATAGGAGCGCGAATATTGTATTGTACTTATGAGATAAAAAGCACGCTTTCATATGCCCCCTGAAGGGAATTCACACATTTTATATCCGATAGAGTACGGTCGCGAATATTGCATTGTACTTATGAAATGAAAAGTACGCTTTTATTTGCCCTCTGATGGGAATTCGCGCGGGGTGAAATGATCAGGGAATGCTAAACTAGTTCACAAGTGATCACCAACATGGACGGATCACGTTTTCGAAGGCCGAAAAATGCAGACGAAGAAGCAGCTTGGTTGCAAGAGACTACTCCCCAAAATACAAGAAAGAGTACAAAAGGGAGCGTAAAGATATTTGAGGAGCGGCAAAGTGCTCGCTCAAATAAAGTAGCGGCAAATGAGTTGCTGAGCTTTGACTACGGGAAGGTATTGTTACAAATGTTGCTTCTAATGCTACCTTTAACAACTGTAGTATAAATTTTATTTTGAACTCCAAGTAGAAACTGAGCTTAATTGACACTGGTCTGAAAATATAAAAAAAACAGTTGTGTGTCTGTCGGTTTTGCGTCCCTGTTTTGTTTTGATACAGAGGTTTTGGTATTTTGTTCACGATCAGCACTTCTGATACAGAATGTTAATTAATCTATTAGTATTTATATAATAACCCAAGTTATTCTTGCATTTTGATTGGTTCTAGCCTATGATCTATTAGAGGACAGATGCTCGATTGACGTCATCGTTACAAAGTTTTTCCCTCTGCCGTTTTAAAATGGCGGAAAGTTTTGAGAAATAACATCATATTATTTTACGTGACTGGGCAAAAGATAAGCTACAAAAAAGTCTTCCCGAGGCATTGAACAGGTTCGAGAAGCCAGGAGAAGAAAGATAAAGCCGTTTCTTTTGAAAAATGATCCAGAACAGAGCGACACTAAACCACGCGCAAAATTGGTCCTGGTAAGCCGAGAACCATTGCTTTATCTCGAATTTAAAAAACCCAAAAAACAAAAAAGTTCTGAGATTAATTTATTTAAAAAATTCAACTTGTCTTAATGTCAAAACAACTGTTGACACACTGATTGATGTCAGAAATGAAACATCAAAACATCACTTCTTAAAATCGGATAAAATAAACACATAACCTTGCTTTCCGATGCGAATGTTCTTGTCCTTTTCAGGGCACAGCAGCGAGTTAAGCATAGCTAACCACAGCCAGTCACGGCCGACAGTATCGCAGCTAAAATGTGTCACCGACTCTATATCAAACTGATTTGAGAATCACCAACCACAAAAGACAAAAATCTCCACTGTCATTCACGACGCTCCTTTCATTCAAAACTGGAATCAAATGGCCTCCAGGTTAACCGCAACAACAAGTTTTGCGAGGGTATTTTTTCAACTCTTGCAATTTTCAAGGCAACGCCCAAGCTTTCCGCTCACAGGGCTGCTCCGATGACAAAAACTGACTTTATTTTTCCAGCATTTTCTTCAAGATTGTAGATTTCGCAGTTCAATTATTCTTTCGCTGTAAGTTTTCATTCCACGAGAAGCGACGATCGAGTCAGGTTTGACAGTGACGTGATTTTTCTCGACCAATCACAACTCTTTGCTACGCATAGTAACCAATGAAATTGCTTCATTTTGTAAAGATCATAGATCACGACAAATAGCTTTTTTTCGTCTTCGCCAAAGCGGGCAAAGGCGGGGCAATAGCCGGCATTCGTGTTACGTTGAAATATTTTGGAATAGAAAAAGGCTTTTCGTTATTATATAAAACAAATAGATTCCATGTTGCCGTGCGTCTGATTCAGTAATATATCACAGAAGACGCCAAAATGTGGTAAGAACATCAGTGACACACTCGGCTACGCCTAGTGTGCCACTTTATTTTTCGTCCCCAGGCCCCCAATTTTGACCCAAATTTTGGTCAAAATGGTGAAAATTTTTGAGAAAAATGAAAAATTTGACACGGTTATCAGTTACTTTCTTCAAATGTACGCACGGATTTAGGTCATTTAGGTATTATTCTATCTAGAAATGTAAAAATATATCCGAAAACTGAAAAAAAAAAATCCATGTAAATCGGGCTTCGAAGTTGCGAAACTCGATAGAAGCCGTGACCGATCCGTGACGAAATCCTGCCCGCGGTCAATACTAAAAAGCGGCTTAAGTCAATCGCCTTATGCGTTTGTCAAGATGTACGGTATGATTTGGAAAGCCTGGAATCTAGCGCTTATTTTGATATCAAATTCACAAGGATTGGATAGAAAAAGTCCATGTAAATCGGCGAATTTCTTCGTCGCCATTGGAAAACTGCATACGGCTTGCAGTTGGCATTTTGCTTCGCTGTGCCCGATTTGGGATACGTTTCTACCTCCATTCACGGCAAAATGTACAGAAAGAACCTAGGATATTCGAAAACATTCTTCGGACAAGATTGGTGAAGGTCCAAGCTTTCAATCGTTTCAATGGCCGAGTAAGTTTCACTTTTACTTCTATAATATACAGTACGAAGGCTTCGTGACATAAAAGTCGATGTTGTTGTCACGTTTCTGCTGGATGACTCTTTCGAGCTGTTTTGTTCGTTTGTTTATTCTCCGAGCTACAAACTTTAATTATATGTTGTTTCTCTTCAACATAATAAGCAAATCACGTTCATTTAAACTGTTTAGCTATCAAGTAAAGAAACTTTGAGCAAATGTCTCACTCGTGAGGGTAATTTTTTGGCATGTCACGGCCGACAGTATCGCAGCTAAAATGTGTAACCGACTCTATATCAAACTGATTTGAGAATCACCAACCACAAAAGACAAAAATCTCCACCGTCATTCACGACGCTCCTTTCATTCAAAACTGGAATCAATGTTGTCCGCAACAAAATGTTAAAATGTCAAAA
>JAHPZR010034741.1:5000-11582 GCA_019787425.1 Platygyra sinensis
TCTTTCAACTACAACTGAGCGTTGGGTGTTGTTGTCATAACGGCAACCAAAGCTCTCTGTTCGTCACTGGGTTTTTACTTTTTCATTGAGCTCCTCGTCTGGAGTTGCTACATGAAATTTGAAAACAGATTCATGCTTTTGAATATAACGAGGTACTCAACGAGTAACAGTCCGACCTATTATAATGCGAACACCAACAGGGGAACCCTTCGGACTATGCCGTAATTCAGAGAAACAATGATTTCGGGGGCATTACTTCTAAGGTGTTAAAAGGAATTGAGCGAGTCCCTTCGACTTCAGTCAGCTCCACGTCTGAGAGGTGTGGCCACTTTTCTTTTAGCTTCTGGAGTTTCACTTTCTTCTCAGGTACATTCATGTAATCAACCACAAGAACTCCATTAACATGAAATTGGGTACCAAAGTCATTTAATGGACTGACTTGTAAATTAACATACTTTGTCGGCTGCTCAGACGTTTTCTGAGTTCCATTCTTCAGCACACTTTCCAATGGACAATCCAAACCAAGCTTTTCAGAAGCTTCTGCTTACAGCAAGTTTCAAGTGCCTTCTGCGTCCAACGTTCCGTGGGTGCTTAAGTATACCTTTGGACTATAGAGTGTTACTGGCACCACTTGCAACAACACAGAGGTATTACTGCTTGTATGGGACGAGCTGGATTGTTTAGTAGACGACCCACTGCTGCTTGAACTGTTATATTAGTACTAGTCTCCTTCGCAGCCGCTCGGGCCGGAGTCACGTAACGCTCCCCGTCTCCACGCGGCTGCTTCAAACCGACATACATTCCTGTCTCGGTGTTTTGCGCTTTTGTTTGCTCGGACCAATGAGCCTCTCGTTTTAGTTGTCATTGTATACGCTGCACCAATCACAGGCGCGAACATTCGCAAGAAAATGAAAGCCACACATTGATTGGTTTATTTCCGAGAAAGGAATGTTTGTCGGTTTGAAGCAGCCGCGTGGGGACGGGGAGCGTTACGTGACTCCGGCCCGAGCGGCTGCGAAGGAGACTATATTAGTACCTGATACTGCGTCACTATTCTTCACTAAAGTAGCGTTCCTTAAGTTGTGCAACAACGCATTGTGTGATCGTAAACAACCATTTACACCTCACGGTTTCTGAATTACTGCTTAGACAGCGTTAGGGACTGAGGGAAAAGAGGTCCAGCCCATGTTTTTGTACTTCGTTATGGCGTTCTTCAACACTTAGTACCTTAAACTTGGAACAGTTTCATTTCACAACCTGTGTAAGATCTCTCTTCGTAGTTCAAATATATGATCTTTCGTACATTCACTTGCATTCTGTATTCTTGCAGTCTATACTGAGTGTAATAAACACTGTTAAAATGATAAGGATAATACTCACAACAACATTAAACGTGGAACATGCTTGAAATTCGCAAGAGAAACATTCGTGAGTTGGTTGTCAAATATGTTTCTGCAGGAAATGAAAAATAATTGCAATCAAGATGGCTGACAACACTTTCCAGCCCTTTCCAACAGCTATACTTTGACAGAACATTAGTACAACAACTGCTTTTCCAATATCACAAATGCCCAGCCAATGGTGAACTAATAATGGTATTTTTCGAAAAATTTTTATGACATTGAAGCTAATCGCAGGAATTATTTCGGCTTTGCAAAAAGTTGTGTCTCAGCTTGAGCAAACTATATAATAGGCCTTTTCGGCGATACAGAGGCCATTTTTAATTCTGTTGTTTCAAATAGCTATTATGGGATGCTGAGGGTCAAATTAGCACGTATTTGCTTCCCGCAGCATCCGATAAAAGCGATTTAAAACAAAAGAATTCAAAATAGCCAATTGCAGAAACGTGAGAGGACTGGGACGAGTTTCTTATGTTTATTACATTGAAAGTCTAAACACTTCAACTGAAATGTTACTGAATGGAAAGCTACCCAGCCAAGTTTAAGAGTTTTCAGCAGAAAATTGTTCAAGTAGGAACCTCGCAAAAGTAGCAGAATTCCATACAAATCATTATTTTTTGTGGCTTGTCTACCCAGACCATACAAACTCTCTAGTTTAGATGAATTTGAAGAGCTACCATTTTGCTATTTTCCTCCTCTAAATACTTCTATTCTTGGTAAAGGCTCTCAAATTTAGTTGATTTTTATTTGAAAATCTTGGTTTTTCAAACAAACTGAAAACAACCATACTCTTTCCCAGTCCTCTCATGTTTCTGCAATTGCCTATGGCTGCCATATTGCCAGAAAGTCCATTGATTGGCAGGATATAATCCTGAATACAGTTTTAAGAGCCAACACTTAGTTTGTCCCTCTTATGTCACGGCGATCCCCCCCCCCCCCCCCCCTCCCCTGCACCATGCTTAAAAAATATTGGGAACCGGCTTGAATCTTGCTCGATTAAGTACATTCCCAATGGTGCTTTCTACGTTGTTAACTAAACGTCAGAGTCTACACGGCCCGAGATTTCATTCTTTAACAAGCATTACAGGATATAGTTATGTCAGTGTCTATCAACTATATACCTACATTGACATGAGATTCGTTGAACCTTCGAAAATCCCTTCAGGTAACTCTTGGAGCTCGTTTTCCGAAAGATAACTTAAAATAAGAGAGAAATCATAATTACGACTGGAGGTCACTTGCACCTCCTCAATAGCTTATCGCTTAAAGTATGCATTGCTATGAATGCAAAATAAGGATGGTTTCTATGTCTGCTGAAATAGCTTATCAGCAACAAAAGCGACACATCCTGTAAAAATGATGACATCCTTCATTCAATCTGCAATAATATATGCCTTCCCTCCTCTCTTCCACCGTTTTTTCCTCGGGAAACTAAGATACCTACTTGTACCGACTCTTCAATTCATGTTAACCTCCAACTCAGATTAGATGCTCTCTGGGTTAACGGACAGATTGCGCTGCAAGCTCAAAAATTGTTACCCTGGACCCAGAGGTTTTTTTCTTTTCACCGCATGAGAGAGCTGCGAGAAAGCCGCGAAGCGGCGAAAAAGAAAAACCTCTGGTCACCTTGGACCTAAATCTCACTTTCATGCAGACGCTAGGGTCAGGATCTGACCATCGGGCTCGGATTGGTTGATATTTTTACAAACACGAAAATAAATACGATTGGTCCGTTTGATTGGCAATACCGAGGAGACGGTGGGGATATTTGTCACTGCACTTCTCGTGTTTAAATTTTGTTTATATCTCTACCAGGGAAAGAATTTGGTTGCAAAATACTGCAGTTCTCAGTTTAAATAAACGTTCAAACTCGTCTGCGTTCTACATTGATTTTGTTTCTGACAGTGTGGCGAAATAATTTGACCTCTTATTCGAGGAGCGTTTTCCAGAGATTGAAATTCTCAACGAACATCATTGGACATCAAAGCCTTGCTCTTAGTCATAAATCGCAAAGATGTGTTCGCCATTCTGCCAGACATATAAGGTAAATTTATTATAATTCGGTTGATTCCTGATATCGGCAAATACCCATGCCTGACAGGCTATTCCTACGCTCACCGTGTGATAATTTTGGTCGTGTGTCAAACGCTTAAGTTTCTGGTGGACTCTAATACTCGCGAACTGCAAAACTGTGACAGTTCAACGAAGACGTCGACGAGCACCATCTGCTCAAAGAAGCTTATGCCTTTGTATTCGGAAGTCCCGAGGTGTTTCTACAAAACGAAAAATGGAGATACACTCTTCGTATAAATATGTTTAACAAGCAGAACCTTCGCGATTGTTGCGGATGAAACCATTCTCGCAAACACGCATATTGACCCCAGCCAAGTAAGTCAAAAGATACCTCTCTTCATCACCCGAGTGGAAACGGCTGATAAGCACGTAATTGCTAAGGTTCCATTGGTCCCCTTTTTAATTATTGAATTGACGTGTTTGACAGCTGGCGTCTGCATGAAAATGAGATTCAGGTCCAAGGTGACCAGAGATTTTTCTTTCTCCCCGCTTGGCGACTCATGTTTGCCGCTCTCTCTCGCAGCTCTCTCATGCAGTGAAAAATCAAGAAAAGCCTCTGGGACCAGGGTAAAAAAATTGTCTGCTTAGGAGGCTAAATCTCTTTTCGAGTTTAAGTTTGCCTTCAACGTTATATTTAATTGTAATTAATAATGGTAATTGAACTGAGTGGAGTGCAATTTGGTCTGAAATCATACGCGTGATTTCAAAATCGAACGAGCGCGCAGCGCGAGTTCGATTTGAAATCACAAGTATGATTTCAGGCCAAAATTGCACGACACGAAGTTCAATTACCACTTTATTAAATCCATTTTGAAATCGCACAATTTTATGGCCTTAAATTTTAGATTTTGATGCATTGTTCGAAGCCGAGCCGCGCAGGTTTGTTAGAAATAGCGGAACCGGAAATGCTTTGACATTCATTTAGTATGCAAAACGATGTCATGTGACGAAATCTCATTCAAGCATAACAAACAAACAAGTAGTTCTGAAGTGAGAACGAAAATAGTCTCTTTCATGCATCAAAGTTCGATTTTCTTCGCCTGAATCAATGATGGAAGACCTTCCTTTCTTTTGTGGTTGAGGCTGAGACTTCTCGTTGTCTTTAGAGAAGGAATTTGAGGGTGCAACCGGTGTAATTCTGCGATGGATAATTTTCTTTTGAGTTGCGAAACTCCCTCGACTGCACGATGCCCAGCTGTGGATAGTTTTCTCTTTTAAATACCGTTCAAAGGCACTCTGCATGATTTTACGGGATTCAGGCTCTTTAGTATCTCTGCTTCTTTTTGCGATCTCTGCCTACAACTTTATAGTTGGGACCTTGTCAAGTTCGTGCAGCGCCGTTTGTTTCAAGATATATTTTTCAAGATGGCGTTCATTCACTGTTTTGTGGAGCGGGTCGAAAGACTACGTATGGTTATTCACAGCGATAGAGTTATAAAGCTCTTGTATTGCTTCGTTTGAAACTACCGCGAACCTGGAAACATGTACCTTCTTGAGATGGCTATGAATTTGTTGTTGTGTGGTTTTCGTTCGTTTATGTTTTGCTGAACTAGGTATCACACGAATCTTGAGCAAATGTTGAAGAAACAATGCCAAAATATTCGTCAAAATGAACACTGAATGTTGGAAACGTCTTGTAAAGAAGGTCTTCAGCCTGAAGGAGCTCGTAATCATTATTCAGAAACTGTAATTAATTAAATTCGTCAATTGTCTTGAAAAAGAAAAGACAACAATAACAAAGTTTTGCCCTGTAGTTGTAAAATTCGCAACATAGGGGCTTTTTGTCATTCATTTTCCTAAAATTTTATTGGTTACATCAAACTAACCTTGAAATCTGATTGGTTGTTTTGTTTTACTGTCCCATTCTCATTGGCTGAGAAAAAGGTGCGATTTAGAGCAAAAAATAGTGCGATTCGTGAATAAATCGCACTCCTGAGAGCCAATCAGATTGCAAAGATAACCAGTGATTTCAAAATGGATTTTAATAAAGTATTTTAATTTTAATTTCCATTTTTGATTTATTTTAGGGGAGTTTTTATATAGAGATAACGTCTTAACTTCCTTTTCTAGAGGCATCCTTTCCCCTCTTGTTTTTTAGTTTTTTTTTTTTTTTTTAACTGTATGTAGTCTGCTTTTGGAATAAATAAAGTATGTATACCTAATTGCAATAACGTTTCCATAGAAAAAAGCAAAAAGCGAATAGCCAAATAGGAATTAATTATTAAGTTATTCACAACTACAAGAGATAATTCTGTAATTCTGCGCTGTAAGATTCGGCACAAGAAACACCAATGTATGTAACGAGAAGTTTCAGAGGAGGTTGGACACGCGCCGAACTGCATTATGGTAGAGGCAATTAACCAATCAGGAGCGCGTATTTTCTTGGGAGTCGATTTGGAAGAAATCGTCGCTCGAGGGATGAAGAGGATTTCTTTGCGTGTTTTCTCGGCATTAACGAGTTTGGTGATCTAATTGCTTAAAGGAAAAGAAAGGTAAGGATCTAAAGTTTTAGTGTGTCGCTTTTTTCGGCCAATTTGTCGAACTTTCTTGCCACTATTGGGATTCAACTGTAGGCGAGTCAAAAATGGCGGATCGTGGTCACGATTTACGGTGTGCATAATCAACCATTTCTTGCTCCGAAACAATGGAGTTTTCAACCAAGAAAAATGTATCATCGTATTCTAGAATAGTTATAGTTTATTTCTAAGACGTCGCACCCCATCGCACCCCTTACCGTTTTCTCGCTATATTCGTCTAAAGTTTGACATTTTTTTGGCGGTAATCAAGACAGCACTGTCACCAAACACGAAGGGAAACCTAGTTGTTTTCATTTATTTTCATCTGTTTAACTCGATTTATTTTTTGCCGTTGTAATGTTACATTAATGTTATTAGTTTTATGTCTGGTACTTAATAGATTGCTGTATTTTTACAGATTAATGTTATTTATCAAGGCTATAAAACCCCTTGAATTATTTATATTCAAGCAGATTCAAGGTCAATAGGCTCCTTGTAATTTATATTGCATCATTTATCTGGGCATAGTTCAATATTTCTTTGTAATTGTTGTTCTCAGCAGAGATCAGAGTAGACACAAATATTGATTCCTG
>JAHPZR010034742.1:0-15926 GCA_019787425.1 Platygyra sinensis
TTACACAGAAGCAAAGTAGTTAGTCCCTTCATGCTCACGAAGCAAAATGTTTTCCGCATCGAAGTTACGTTGGCAGGATTCTTTTCTTTCAGGTTCTGTAGATGTATAATAAAGGAATTCGAAATTAATTAACTTGACGAGACTATCAGATAAAACGCATCATTTCTCAACTAAAGGTTCAACGTTCCAGTTGTCTGAGTAGTTCTCATGCAGCGATCAGTTGAACATCACCCGGGTCCTCGAAAAACACTGCAGTCAAAGATTTTGTGGCAGAGATTATGTTGACCGCTTCCCATACATCGCCCCAGGGGAATATAAACTATCTGGCAGCTTCTTACCTTCTTTCCATTCATTCAAGTTGACAACTTTTAGGTTGAAACAATCTGTCAAATCATTGGACACACTCCTTTCCAGAAAGACATTCGGTGTGATACGCCCAATCCCATCTGAGTTGTCGCATATCACTCTTGCCAGGGTTGCATTTCGTATTGCATTCAACTGACCCATTGTAAATCCAGTGTACGAATCATTCCTCTCGTACCAGAAGCGATCTCCCACTCGAAGATTTTTAAACTCCTTAACAAGAATGCAAGTAAAGGTAGCACCTACTGTGCTGCCTGGCAAAGGAGTTTCGCTTAAGCCTCCAACAAACAAGTCGACGTCATTGACATTGTCGTTGTATGCCACGCGGATCCTCTCTCGCTGTGCCGCGTTTATGTTCGTGAAGTTGTCAATGGACGCTGCAAGACTCAAGCCGCAGATCTTTCGGAACTGGTTGTATGGCGGCAACCCATGATCACGACCTCGTTGGATGTTGATAGCTGAGAGATCACCCACAATGCCATGGACTGGTGGTCCAGGTGTCACCAGGTTCTCTCGTACGGCTGGTGAAAAGAATCTAAATTGTGATCAATGTAGTTAGCATGCGCGTTGATTTCATCGTCACTTTTCAAACGGTCGCTGTTCCCTCGTAATATGGCCCCGGTTGCCCGGCGGTGGGGAATCGCATAGAGAAAGACAAAGATGCTCGCCGTTCCTTCACGGTTTTTGTACTTTTGGGGTGTTTGGCCTCAAAATCCCAAATTTTTATACGAGGGTGCACTCCCCCCCTCGGGATGGCCGTCCTTTCCCTGATTTCTGAAACTAAGGAAGATCTTGCTGACAACTCGCAACTGACTATCTTCCATCCTCCCGACAAGGAAATTTAAATCAAGGGTCTTCATATCTAAGATGTAATAGCTGACTACATGAACAACCTACCTGTCCACTTTTAGAGATGCTTGAGCCACCAGTCCCAACAAGATTCCACTGATACCATTCTTGCTCAATGAGTACAGTGGTGACGGGTCAAAATATGTCTTCATTGAAATAAAACCTTGTTGCATAAACTGCCCGTCAAACTGTCCAAACTCATCTCTGATCATAGAGTGACCCATTCGAAAAGCTGCCGTTGCGAAGGCGTTTATGATCTCTGGATTGACTTCTGGGTCATAACCGTTAAAGTAGTTTCCTGATGGTTCCAGAAGAATCTTTTCTCGTTTTCGCTGAAAGATAGAGGGTACGTTTATGGAGGGTCTTCGACCTATGCATTGTTTACGCATGCAATGTCGCGTTGCAGTTGAGGCTACACGTTTTATCTGAGCACAATAATCTTCCGTATTAAAGTAAAAAGATGGCGACTGATACATTTGCTCAAAACCTGACGTGGACGGCAAAGCTCTTGAAAATAATAATAATAATAATAATAATAATAATAATAATAATAATAATAATAATAATAATAATAATAATAATAATAATAATAAAGTAATATAACCTTTACTTACCCTCGGCAGAAAACGAACAGAAATATTCCAAAACTGTAATTACCGAGGTTGAGGGGTGAATTAGTCAGAAATTAGTTTTCTGACTTTTCTGACAGGACGATAGAGAGGCTCGCGGGGTGAAATGGGTCTTTGAGGAACTATTTTTAAAAGCGTTTGGCAGGAAATTTGGGTCATTCTAGACTACTCAATCCGCTTGGTTTTTTTTTCACCTTTTGTCATAGCAGCTCGTATGTATAATTGTAAAATGCTATACCTTATTGATTTTATACCCTCTCCTCGGGATCGCGAGCTGCTGCATTACATGAGGAATACGTTTCCACATATTATTTGGCCACATCTTAATTAAGTGGGGTTTAGTAGTTTAATTTTTCGTACATAGCGTAGCACAGCTTCTAATTGTTAGAACCAACAGTCTTGATCAGTTGCAGAGATACAGATTATGCATGTTGTAAGACGGAATACGTCTACAGCAAATTAACAAATTAGCCTCAGTTTTTCGTGCATCTGTCCTGTTATTGATCATGACTTTCGTCATAACATTGTCAAAGTAGCTCTGGAACCGCAGGCTACTATGAATATGTTATGACGAAATTCATGGTCAATAACAAGACAGACGCATGAAAAACTGATGTCAATTTGTTATTTTTTACGATAACAGATTGTCAAATTGTCCGCTCTTGCTTGTTGCCGCATCGCATAAATCATAAATTTATGTGTCTGTCTGCATATTGACAATAAAAATTAGCCAATGAGCGCGCGAGATAAAACTGCAGTTATCTTAAAATGACCGGCTGATGCATCCTCGATAAACTATTCAAATTGAATGTCTCGTGTTAGTGTAGTCAGAACCATGGCTTATCTTGTGTCTAATGGGCTGTTAGAGTCTTTTAAAAATCCTATAAATACAACTGTTACTACGGCGTACCCTTCACCCGTCCTTGTCTTAAGCGAAATCAAATATTGGTTTTATTAACTGCTTACTACGTTTTCATCGAAGAAGACAGGAAGCCATTCGCTGAACGTGATGTGTTGTAACTCAGCAATTACAATTTTTCGCGCCTCTTGGAAGAGTTTCTCATCGTGCCATGATGGATTAAGCACATGAAGGTAGTTGGCGATACGATTGTGCTCCCGGACCCAAACAATGTGCGTGGCCATCAACGCTGTCGACAAAATTGAAAAAAAGTCTTATACTTTGTGTTCCACACCTATGACTAGCTGATCAACATCTAGTCACCTGTCATAATTAAATATTCTCATTATATTTTGAGAGCCTTAACAATTTAGTTTATGTTCGCGGGCATAAATATTTTTTAGGCGGCCTCACTCAGACTCATTTTAGACTGGCCCAACCGCCAAGCGAGGGATAAAATGAGCTTGAGAAGGCCCCAAAACATAATTACGCCCAAAAACATTAACTGTATTAATACAGCCATTATCACCACTTTCAGAGGTGCATTGAGAAGATACGAACTGAAAAGCAAATTGAAATAGCAACGAAAAGGCTTGAAATTATATCACGGGAATGTCATAACAAGTAAGTTAATGAACTGCTTTCATTTTCCCTCAAGGAAAATACACTGGAAATACACAATACATCAAGCAAAGATGGCTAGAAAATACAAAATCTTGCCAATTGACTCTTGCAGATTTGTAAAAGACATGAAAGGAAAGTTCAATCCAGTTTATTTGTAAGTGTTGAAATTTAAACGAGCTAAAAGCCAGATTATTCTATTCTTTATATTTTAGCCCGTCAAATGCGCTTCAATGCTCAACAAAGAAATAAAAATAGCCTAGATGCTACATGTTTTTTAGTTTCACGCAGCACTTCGGACGCGTACGATAGCTCTTATATGGAGTAACAGCTGGGTGATGTAAAGCTCTTTACGTAAACGATTTACCCAACCTCGTACCCAGGTTAAACCCTGGAAGCGAGGTTGCGATTTACCTGGATTTTCGTTTGCTCTACTCTCTCCGCCATGGAAACAAGGTTTGGTCGTGGAGTTAGGAGATCTGCAAAAAGTTTCTGGTCTGGCCTTTGGCAGGATAGGGGATTTGGCGGAACTCGAAGGGAACGGAACAACCCGCAGCAGTCCAAGATTAGCCCTCCGGTCACGAAGGAGTTCTGCCTCTTTGTAATTGGCCCCGTAAATTTGTGACCCGTCAATAAAAGCTGAGACAGCGTTTACCTGCAAACGTATTGAAGACAATTTGACGTCTTAAAATCGTGTAATTTTGATAAAAAATTTGCATGACTTTATTCATAGCCATGTGATCAAATAAAAAAGAATCATATCACTTTGCAAGAATCTGAAGAATACATGCTATTACATTTATGTGGCACTTTCTCGTGGTATACCATAGAGTACCTCACGGGCCATTTGTATTTTATCGGCACACGCATAATCCTTTGACTATCAAAAAAGACCTTACCAAGCCAAGGTCCAGTCATCCTGACCAAACAAGAAAAAGCTTGGTCGTTTAATCATCTATACCCTTACCTGTTAAATAAAAGATGTAAATTGCAGCTCGGTGAATGAATCATAAAAGGAAATACTACCACGAGCCTGAAACAAAGGCAGGATTCACCAGTGGGGAGCTTTAATTACTTAGCTACATAGAGACCTCTGGTGTAGCCTAGACTTTCTTAAAGCCGGCCGTTTCCGCTAGATTAGATTATTAGGTGGTCCAGCGGGAAACGGAATTTTCTCGCTTGCAGCGCGCCACTTTTAACCGACCAGTTTTCTGTTCAGCGGTGTGTCAGAGGCTATATCCAATCAGATAATGGTCTATAATCTGATGTCATATTTCGAGTAACCTGATCCTGTGCAACATGTCGATTGCTCTCGACGTGAAGGAGTCTGAGGAAAATGAACGTGCGCAAGGCGACAAACGCTTAAGCTTAAATTGAAGGAAATTCGAGAGAATCAACGAAAAGTTGTAGAGGCTAACGTTGGTGGCCAAGATGTAGCGAGGGTTGCACTGACAGGCTCAGGGAAGTCTGACGTGCCACATCGCTCTCTTTGTATTGGATTTTTTCAAACATGGCGAATGCGATCCTATAGACACAGTTTGCGTCGTTATTTTCCCTTTGGTTTCACGAATGAAAGACCAAGTGTCGATCCTTCGCGAGAAAGAGGTCAAAGCCGTTGTCTTGGGTTCAGAAACTACCGGGACAGAGAATAAAGAAGCTTCAGAGGGAAAATACAACTTCGTGTTTACGCAAGCTGGCGACGTGGTTAAGGCTGTAAAAAGCCTTCGGCGAAAATTCGAATTTAAAACGTTCTCTGCACACAAGATACAAATTGATCCTTTTGATTCTGGGGAGAGATTGACCCAAGAAACAGATTTTGTTGGGGTCAGGTCACAACCATATGGAATCACCATGGAACTCTTACCGCCCAGTCATTTCACAACTGTTTATTTCACCACACGTTCAGCGGGCGGCGCAGGCTGTCAAATATTACGTTACACCCAGTTTTTTTCGCGCCATCAATATGCAAATTGAATTCAACATTCCGCGGACGGAACAAGTCGACTCGCAAGTTTGTCCCTCGCTTTCGTCGTCTTGAGAATTGCTCGCTTTCGCATTTTCGCAGTCGACTTGTGGTAAGTCTAGGTGCACCCTGCATAGCAATCGTTCCCATACGAATAGTTTTACCGCATTCTAGCCGCGCGTAAACTGGAGCGAGAGCAAAAGATTGACGAAGCAGCCACCCCCTGCACTATAGATTTTTTAACTCCTGAAAAAACTCTTCGTACGGAAACGCTTGTTATGCAGACAACTCTTGGTGAGCTCTGAGGCCATTTTATCAGGTTCATATGTGACACATTTGCTGTAAATGCTATAGGACCAACCATGTCGAAAGCTTCACTGTCGGCGACTCGGCTTTTTTCTGCCCCATGCTCGTGGCAACATTTTATCATAAAAACTTGCCTGTTCACCATTTTTAATTGCTGATCGTCGAAGTGGTATGCACACAGCACTTCGGTTATCTTTCAATTCATTCCCCTGAAGAATGTCGATACCGATGCAGCCCTCTTCAGGTCCTCGACATGGAAGGCTGTTATTTCCACACTCCACTGACTCGTTTACAACTTGCGTTAAAGTGGATGTCATGACCAGGAAAACTGCCCCCATACCCATGGTCACATGGGGTGAAGTTCGCCGTTGCGTCTATCGCCGTTTGCCCTTGCGAAGCTCACGAACACCTAATCTTGCTGCCGGTCTCGCGCGTTCGGAAGTGGCTGATTGTTCCGATCCCTGACTTCGCGCGCGCATGTTTTCCGTCCTGATAAAGCAGGTGCTAGTAGACGTGAAAAATGGCCTCTGGGCACTCCCGTGTGCGACATTGCACCATGGTTGTTGCATGAGCCGTTCGCCAAACGTGACGATATCGGACTGAAATAAAGCAGCTATTAGCTGAATTGTCCAGAGTCACCGGGTCACAAAGCGTCCTGCTATAAATCGACTCGGAGAACACCATCGAACTGTGAATGAATTGCCAGGTGGTCGAATGGGTATACCCAACGCTACATTGTAAACCGTCAAGAAGATGAAAACCACTGCCAGACTGACACGTGTTTTGAATAAACTAAAGGTCAAAAAAATTTAAGAAAGCAGCGGAATCAGAACATCAAAGGTATTTTCTCAAGTTAAAGTGATGCGACTCACAAGATTGTGCGTTCTCAAATTTTGAGAGTGTAATAAATAATGTTCTCTCTCATACCATTGTTCATGCATAGTTTTTAGTTCACAGTGTTCAAGTTACACCTGTGTGAAAAATTAAGAGAAAACAAAGACAAAAAATTCAGTTAACCTTTCCACAGACTTCACTAAAAAAAAACTAAAGAAGGGTTTAATTCATGCTGAAAGGAACTAATTAATATAAGCGATTTAAAGAGGTTCAACGTCAATCGTTATCTGATATCTCTATGGACTCTGTTATTTTGAAATGGATTTCTTCTAAAAGGAAGGATTTACTATTAAAACTATTCTTAGCAATGCTTTGTCAACATGGAACTTTGTATACAGCAAGCATTTGAACTTATCTTCAACCGACTGAAGGACGCGTTCAAGGTGATATTTCTTTATGAGGCCCTGTGTCTTCATATACAAATACAGGTTATGTTCCACTAGCCTTCAAAGTCATGTAGTATTACACTAAGGAGTCAGATCAGACACCTTTATACCGTATAGACACAGGGAAGGCAAAATTTGAATTATCAACAGGCAAATAAAGCTGTGTGGAAAAGAACTTTGTTCTGTGATGACCACGGGCTATATATAAATGGGGTTTGTCAGTGTTGGTGCCACTACATCAACTCATTTATGGACAACATGACCGGCCCTTATACGAAGCAATTATGTATTAAATTAGGCTCTTTGCGATCAATATTCAACTAAGAGATTTTTAGCAGTCTTTTTCACATACACTGCGACGCTCTATACTGGCTTCCAAAAAGTCTCCTTGAAAACAAAACAAACTAAAAAAGCCTCTATCCGTTCTAAATAAGGACTAAATTCCCACTGCGTTCATTTGCGGTCCCAGCAATAATTTATTCCGTACCAATGTGACCCGAATCCGCTGCAAAGGGCTACTTAGCCTTCTTGACTACACTTCAGTTTGGTTTTGTCTACTAAGTCCGCCCCCCCCCCCCCCCTTTGCTGTTTATCTTAATCCAAGAAAGATCCTTATTTTGGGGGAGTACTCCTCAATTTTGAGAACGTCACAATCTTGTGAAGTCGCATCACTTTAACTTGAGAAATACCTTTGATGTTCTGAATTCACCTGGCTTATTGACATTTAATTTATTCAAAACACAGTGGTCAGGTCCTGCCCCCCCAGTGGTTCATCTTCTTGTCGGTTACATGTACGTTGGGTTACCCTTCACCACCTGGCAATTCATTCACTCGCATGTGTTCTCGAGTCGATTATCGCAAGGACCTTGTGAAACCGGTGACTCTAGGACATGTCAGCTACGCTGCTTTATTCGTCGATATCGCACGTTTGACGGCTCATGCAACAACTTGTGCAATGTCACAACAGGGAGTGGCCCATGAGGCCATTTTCACGTCGACTATCACCTGCTTATCAGGACGGAAAACCTGCGCTCGCGAAGTCAGGGATCGGGAACAATCAGACCACTTCCGAAAAAGCGCGAAACGTCAGCAAGAATAGTTGTTCGTGAGCTCCAAGGCCAACGGCCGATAAGCGCAACGGCGAACTTCATCCCCTGTGACCATGGTATGGGTGGGCAGTTTCCTGGATTGCATGGAACATCACTTAACGCAGTTTAAACGGATGTCAGTGGAGGGGTGGCAATAACAGCCTTCCATGTCGAGGACCTGAAGAGGGCTGCATCGGTATCGACATTCTTCAGGGGAATGAATTGAAAGATAACCGAAGTGCTGTGTGCATACCACTTCGACGATCAGCAATTAAAAATGGTGAACAGGCAAGTTTTTATGATAAAATGTTGCCACGAGCATGGGCAGAAAAAAGCCGAGTCGCCGACAGTGAAGCTTTCGACATGGTTGGTCCTATAGCATTTACAGCAAATGTGTCACATATGAACCTGATAAAATGGCCTCAGAGCTCACCAAGAGTTGTCTGCATAACAAGCGTTTCCGTACGAAGAGTTTTTTCAGGAGTTAAAAAATCTATAGTGCAGGGGGTGGCTGCTTCGTCAATCTTTTGCTCTCGCTCCAGTTTACGCGCGGCTAGAATGCGGTAAAACTATTCGTATGGGAACGATTGCTATGCAGGGTGCACCTAGACTTACCACAAGTCGACTGCGAAAATGCGAAAGCGAGCAATTCTCAAGACGACGAAAGCGAGGGACAAACTTGCGAGTCGACTTGTTCCGTCCGCGGAATGTTGAATTCAATTTGCATATTGATGGCGCGAAAAAACTGGGTGTAACGTAATATTTGACAGCCTGCGCCGCCCGCTGAACGTGTGGTGAAATAAACAGTTGTGAAATGACTGGGCGGTAAGAGTTCCATGGTGATTCCATATGGTTGTGACCTGACCCCAACAAAATCTGTTTCTTGGGTCAATCTCTCCCCAGAATCAAAAGGATCAATTTGTATCTTGTGTGCAGAGAACGTTTTAAATTCGAATTTTCGCCGAAGGCTTTTTACAGCCTTAACCACGTCGCCAGCTTGCGTAAACACGAAGTTGTATTTTCCCTCTGAAGCTTCTTTATTCTCTGTCCCGGTAGTTTCTGAACCCAAGACAACGGCTTTGACCTCTTTCTCGCGAAGGATCGACACTTGGTCTTTCATTCGTGAAACCAAAGGGAAAATAACGACGCAAACTGTGTCTATAGGATCGCATTCGCCATGTTTGAAAAAATCCAATACAAAGAGAGCGATGTGGCACGTCAGACTTCCCTGAGCCTGTCAGTGCAACCCTCGCTACATCTTGGCCACCAACGTTAGCCTCTACAACTTTTCGTTGATTCTCTCGAATTTCCTTCAATTTAAGCTTAAGCGTTTGTCGCCTTGCGCACGTTCATTTTCCTCAGACTCCTTCACGTCGAGAGCAATCGACATGTTGCACAGGATCAGGTTACTCGAAATATGACATCAGATTATAGACCATTATCTGATTGGATATAGCCTCTGACACACCGCTGAACAGAAAACTGGTCGGTTAAAAGTGGCGCGCTGCAAGCGAGAAAATTCCGTTTCCCGCTGGACCACCTAATAATCTAATCTAGCGGAAACGGCCGGCTTTAAGAAAGTCTAGGCTACACCAGAGGTCTCTATGTAGCTAAGTAATTAAAGCTCCCCACTGGTGAATCCTGCCTTTGTTTCAGGCTCGTGGTAGTATTTCCTTTTATGATTCATTCACCGAGCTGCAATTTACATCTTTTATTTAACAGGTAAGGGTATAGATGATTAAACGACCAAGCTTTTTCTTGTTTGGTCAGGATGACTGGACCTTGGCTTGGTAAGGTCTTTTTTGATAGTCAAAGGATTATGCGTGTGCCGATAAAATACAAATGGCCCGTGAGGTACTCTATGGTATACCACGAGAAAGTGCCACATAAATGTAATAGCATGTATTCTTCAGATTCTTGCAAAGTGATATGATTCTTTTTTATTTGATCACATGGCTATGAATAAAGTCATGCAAATTTTTTATCAAAATTACACGATTTTAAGACGTCAAATTGTCTTCAATACGTTTGCAGGTAAACGCTGTCTCAGCTTTTATTGACGGGTCACAAATTTACGGGGCCAATTACAAAGAGGCAGAACTCCTTCGTGACCGGAGGGCTAATCTTGGACTGCTGCGGGTTGTTCCGTTCCCTTCGAGTTCCGCCAAATCCCCTATCCTGCCAAAGGCCAGACCAGAAACTTTTTGCAGATCTCCTAACTCCACGACCAAACCTTGTTTCCATGGCGGAGAGAGTAGAGCAAACGAAAATCCAGGTAAATCGCAACCTCGCTTCCAGGGTTTAACCTGGGTACGAGGTTGGGTAAATCGTTTACGTAAAGAGCTTTACATCACCCAGCTGTTACTCCATATAAGAGCTATCGTACGCGTCCGAAGTGCTGCGTGAAACTAAAAAACATGTAGCATCTAGGCTATTTTTATTTCTTTGTTGAGCATTGAAGCGCATTTGACGGGCTAAAATATAAAGAATAGAATAATCTGGCTTTTAGCTCGTTTAAATTTCAACACTTACAAATAAACTGGATTGAACTTTCCTTTCATGTCTTTTACAAATCTGCAAGAGTCAATTGGCAAGATTTTGTATTTTCTAGCCATCTTTGCTTGATGTATTGTGTATTTCCAGTGTATTTTCCTTGAGGGAAAATGAAAGCAGTTCATTAACTTACTTGTTATGACATTCCCGTGATATAATTTCAAGCCTTTTCGTTGCTATTTCAATTTGCTTTTCAGTTCGTATCTTCTCAATGCACCTCTGAAAGTGGTGATAATGGCTGTATTAATACAGTTAATGTTTTTGGGCGTAATTATGTTTTGGGGCCTTCTCAAGCTCATTTTATCCCTCGCTTGGCGGTTGGGCCAGTCTAAAATGAGTCTGAGTGAGGCCGCCTAAAAAATATTTATGCCCGCGAACATAAACTAAATTGTTAAGGCTCTCAAAATATAATGAGAATATTTAATTATGACAGGTGACTAGATGTTGATCAGCTAGTCATAGGTGTGGAACACAAAGTATAAGACTTTTTTTTCAATTTTGTCGACAGCGTTGATGGCCACGCACATTGTTTGGGTCCGGGAGCACAATCGTATCGCCAACTACCTTCATGTGCTTAATCCATCATGGCACGATGAGAAACTCTTCCAAGAGGCGCGAAAAATTGTAATTGCTGAGTTACAACACATCACGTTCAGCGAATGGCTTCCTGTCTTCTTCGATGAAAACGTAGTAAGCAGTTAATAAAACCAATATTTGATTTCGCTTAAGACAAGGACGGGTGAAGGGTACGCCGTAGTAACAGTTGTATTTATAGGATTTTTAAAAGACTCTAACAGCCATTAGACACAAGATAAGCCATGGTTCTGACTACACTAACACGAGACATTCAATTTGAATAGTTTATCGAGGATGCATCAGCCGGTCATTTTAAGATAACTGCAGTTTTATCTCGCGCGCTCATTGGCTAATTTTTATTGTCAATATGCAGACAGACACATAAATTTATGATTTATGCGATGCGGCAACAAGCAAGAGCGGACAATTTGACAATCTGTTATCGTAAAAAATAACAAATTGACATCAGTTTTTCATGCGTCTGTCTTGTTATTGACCATGAATTTCGTCATAACATATTCATAGTAGCCTGCGGTTCCAGAGCTACTTTGACAATGTTATGACGAAAGTCATGATCAATAACAGGACAGATGCACGAAAAACTGAGGCTAATTTGTTAATTTGCTGTAGACGTATTCCGTCTTACAACATGCATAATCTGTATCTCTGCAACTGATCAAGACTGTTGGTTCTAACAATTAGAAGCTGTGCTACGCTATGTACGAAAAATTAAACTACTAAACCCCACTTAATTAAGATGTGGCCAAATAATATGTGGAAACGTATTCCTCATGTAATGCAGCAGCTCGCGATCCCGAGGAGAGGGTATAAAATCAATAAGGTATAGCATTTTACAATTATACATACGAGCTGCTATGACAAAAGGTGAAAAAAAAACCAAGCGGATTGAGTAGTCTAGAATGACCCAAATTTCCTGCCAAACGCTTTTAAAAATAGTTCCTCAAAGACCCATTTCACCCCCGCGAGCCTCTCTATCGTCCTGTCAGAAAAGTCAGAAAACTAATTTCTGACTAATTCACCCCTCAACCTCGGTAATTACAGTTTTGGAATATTTCTGTTCGTTTTCTGCCGAGGGTAAGTAAAGGTTATATTACTTTATTATTATTATTATTATTATTATTATTATTATTATTATTATTATTATTATTATTATTATTATTATTATTATTATTATTTTCAAGAGCTTTGCCGTCCACGTCAGGTTTTGAGCAAATGTATCAGTCGCCATCTTTTTACTTTAATACGGAAGATTATTGTGCTCAGATAAAACGTGTAGCCTCAACTGCAACGCGACATTGCATGCGTAAACAATGCATAGGTCGAAGACCCTCCATAAACGTACCCTCTATCTTTCAGCGAAAACGAGAAAAGATTCTTCTGGAACCATCAGGAAACTACTTTAACGGTTATGACCCAGAAGTCAATCCAGAGATCATAAACGCCTTCGCAACGGCAGCTTTTCGAATGGGTCACTCTATGATCAGAGATGAGTTTGGACAGTTTGACGGGCAGTTTATGCAACAAGGTTTTATTTCAATGAAGACATATTTTGACCCGTCACCACTGTACTCATTGAGCAAGAATGGTATCAGTGGAATCTTGTTGGGACTGGTGGCTCAAGCATCTCTAAAAGTGGACAGGTAGGTTGTTCATGTAGTCAGCTATTACATCTTAGATATGAAGACCCTTGATTTAAATTTCCTTGTCGGGAGGATGGAAGATAGTCAGTTGCGAGTTGTCAGCAAGATCTTCCTTAGTTTCAGAAATCAGGGAAAGGACGGCCATCCCGAGGGGGGGAGTGCACCCTCGTATAAAAATTTGGGATTTTGAGGCCAAACACCCCAAAAGTACAAAAACCGTGAAGGAACGGCGAGCATCTTTGTCTTTCTCTATGCGATTCCCCACCGCCGGGCAACCGGGGCCATATTACGAGGGAACAGCGACCGTTTGAAAAGTGACGATGAAATCAACGCGCATGCTAACTACATTGATCACAATTTAGATTCTTTTCACCAGCCGTACGAGAGAACCTGGTGACACCTGGACCACCAGTCCATGGCATTGTGGGTGATCTCTCAGCTATCAACATCCAACGAGGTCGTGATCATGGGTTGCCGCCATACAACCAGTTCCGAAAGATCTGCGGCTTGAGTCTTGCAGCGTCCATTGACAACTTCACGAACATAAACGCGGCACAGCGAGAGAGGATCCGCGTGGCATACAACGACAATGTCAATGACGTCGACTTGTTTGTTGGAGGCTTAAGCGAAACTCCTTTGCCAGGCAGCACAGTAGGTGCTACCTTTACTTGCATTCTTGTTAAGGAGTTTAAAAATCTTCGAGTGGGAGATCGCTTCTGGTACGAGAGGAATGATTCGTACACTGGATTTACAATGGGTCAGTTGAATGCAATACGAAATGCAACCCTGGCAAGAGTGATATGCGACAACTCAGATGGGATTGGGCGTATCACACCGAATGTCTTTCTGGAAAGGAGTGTGTCCAATGATTTGACAGATTGTTTCAACCTAAAAGTTGTCAACTTGAATGAATGGAAAGAAGGTAAGAAGCTGCCAGATAGTTTATATTCCCCTGGGGCGATGTATGGGAAGCGGTCAACATAATCTCTGCCACAAAATCTTTGACTGCAGTGTTTTTCGAGGACCCGGGTGATGTTCAACTGATCGCTGCATGAGAACTACTCAGACAACTGGAACGTTGAACCTTTAGTTGAGAAATGATGCGTTTTATCTGATAGTCTCGTCAAGTTAATTAATTTCGAATTCCTTTATTATACATCTACAGAACCTGAAAGAAAAGAATCCTGCCAACGTAACTTCGATGCGGAAAACATTTTGCTTCGTGAGCATGAAGGGACTAACTACTTTGCTTCTGTGTAACTAAACTATTGAATTATCGGGGTGCTCGTTGTAACTGTCAGGGGTTCAAAAAGTAGTTTTGGTATCTCTTAGAGTGTTAAGCCTCAAAGAGCCCACACCGAGAGCTTTCGCAGTACGTACTTTCAAGGGCATTATTGAGTATGAGCAGAAAAAAAAATGATAGGAGATAATATAAGTTGTTTTGGAATGGGTCTCTCTCACGGGTGAAAAAAATTTTCAAGTCAAAAATTCCGCCGAGCTTCTCCGGCGCTTCTGTATAGGAGTCCCCTTCCAGGGCTAAGTGCGGGTAGTTTGGTGTTTCTTCTCTTGGGGTGGGATGGGGGGGGGGGGGGAGGGGGGCACCTCTTATAATAATAACGGGAATGGTGGTCGGATAAAAGACGCGTTGCACAACTGGTGTGACAAGTTTACGATTAGTTTGTACTCTAACGTGACCGGTTTGTACGTAACAGAATGAATAAATAAACATGGTGAGACCATGCCTTATTAGAGTTATTTTGGCCATTTAGTACAAAATTGCCTTAAATTTGAAGGAAACATGAAATAGAACTTAAATAAGATAGAAAACAGGCACTAAAGGGATCATAATGAAGAAAGAAGGATGGTTCAGCATGGACAAGAGTAACGCTAGTGGATTACAAATGGTGCACTTGAAAAATTTAAAGGGGCATTGTTACGCTATTTGGCAACTTTATAAAAAGCTAGAAGGTGCCTTCGCATCAATTGAATTCCAAAACTAATGATCTAGTTTTGTTATCAAAGACTATTTGAAGGTACTGAAACTGTTTCTTGTCGCCTATCACTACGGATGGCATGGATGGAAAAGGATTGAAATTTGAAAAAATTGGCGAATTTTTTCAAGTTCTGATGCCACGAGTTCCAAAAATCCTCAAAATATTTATTATGGTTAGCCCTCTCTGATAAAATTCATTTGATATCTTCGTCGTAGCTTCACAGAAGCTTTTTGTTTAGGTTTAAAGCCTTAAAGTAATGATTTTAGCACAGAATTGACCTAAAACAGCAAAATCCTCGTGATAATGCCCCTTTAAGCTAAATGTTTCAATATGCGCAAGTCGGACTTAGGCCCCTTGAAGGAGTTCAGTCTCGGCAGCGGCTGGGAAATTATTGATCCATATTGGGCCAACTTTTTTGTGGCAAAATTACTCTGCGGGTATTTATCTGATTCACTTCAAATTTGAAACAGTAAAAGATATTTTCATGGCGAATGTTTCTATCGTTTTTGCATTTTTGAGTTTTTGGCGAGAAAATGACGTCATAGACTTAATGTGAAATTTCTAAATTTATATTGCTAGAGATGTGACGTCTGTTGCTGAAAGACGACCTTGAAACAAACTCAAAACTGAACAAAGTTCTTCGATATCTTGATTCTGTCCGGAGATATAATACAATGAAATTTGCATAAATTCTATTTTTAGTAACAAATTTGGACATTTTAACAGTTGTACCTTTTGATTGAATATATGTTATTGGCCGGCTGGGAGGTCCGTATAGGGAAAAACTGTGACCGAGGTCTTGAAAATTTTCAAGCCCGAGGTCACAGTTTTTCCCTATACGGACCGACCCTAAGCCGGCCAATAACATTTTTATCTTTTTTTTTCTTGCCGTAAACTGGCTTACAAGTGCGTTTGTTTACGCAACTTTGCCATTGAATCGGCTTACGCGCCGTCTATTTGCAAAAAATCTAACGAGCGAAAGAACGAGTAAATCAGATACTATACGAAGGAAGATGTATAAAAGAACAGATTTATTTCGAACTACTTTATGTTAGTGCATTTAGTTCCCTAGTTAAGGTCTCCAAAATTGTTTTCCAGGTGTGAAATTTTGTTCAAATTTTGAAGTTGTACTACAAAAACAGTTT
>JAHPZR010034743.1:0-15436 GCA_019787425.1 Platygyra sinensis
TTGATGTTCTGATTCACCTGCTTATTGACATTTAATTTATTCAAAAACACAGTGTCAGTCTGCAGTGGTTCATCTTCTTGACGGTTACATGTACGTTGGGTTACCCTTCACCACCTGGCAATTCATTCACCTCGATGTGTTCTCGAGTCGATTATAGCAGGACCTTGTGAACCGGTGACTCTGGACATTCAGCTAAGCTGCTTATTCGTCGATATCGCACGTTTGACGGCTCATGCAACAACTTGTGCAATGTCACAACAGGGAGTGCCCAGAGGCCATTTTCACGTCTACTATCACCTGCTTATCAGGACGGAAAACATGCGCCGCGAAGTCAGGGATCGAACAATCAGCCACTTCCGAAACGCGCGAAACGTCAGCAAGATAGTGTTCGTGAGCTCCAAGGGCAACGGCGATAACGCAACGGCGAACTTCACCCATGTGACCATGGTATGGGGGCAGTTCCTGGATCATGACATCACTTTAACGCAGTTAAACGAGTCCAGTGGAGTGTGGAAATAACAGCCTTCCATGTCGAGGACCTGAAGAGGGCTGCATCGGTATCGACATTCTTCAGGGGAATGAATTGAAAGATAACCGAAGTGCTGTGTGCATACCACTTCGACGATCAGCAATTAAAAATGGTGAACAGGCAAGTTTTTATGATAAAATGTTGCCACGAGCATGGGGCAGAAAAAAGCCGAGTCGCCGACAGTGAAGCTTTCGACATGGTTGGTCCTATAGCATTTACAGCAAATGTGTCACATATGAACCTGATAAAATGGCCTCAGAGCTCACCAAGAGTTGTCTGCATAACAAGCGTTTCCGTACGAAGAGTTTTTTCAGGAGTTAAAAAATCTATAGTGCAGGGGGTGGCTGCTTCGTCAATCTTTTGCTCTCGCTCCAGTTTACGCGCGGCTAGAATGCGGTAAAACTATTCGTATGGGAACGATTGCTATGCAGGGTGCACCTAGACTTACCACAAAGTCGACTGCGAAAATGCGAAAGCGAGCAATTCTCAAGACGACGAAAGCGAGGGACAAACTTGCGAGTCGACTTGTTCCGTCCGCGGAATGTTGAATTCAATTTGCATATTGATGGCGCGAAAAAAACTGGGTGTGTAACGTAATATTTGACAGCCTGCGCCGCCCGCTGAACGTGTGGTGAAATAAACAGTTGTGAAATGACTGGGCGGTAAGAGTTCCATGGTGATTCCATATGGTTGTGACCTGACCCCAACAAAATCTGTTTCTTGGGTCAATCTCTCCCCAGAATCAAAAGGATCAATTTGTATCTTGTGTGCAGAGAACGTTTTAAATTCGAATTTTCGCCGAAGGCTTTTTACAGCCTTAACCACGTCGCCAGCTTGCGTAAACACGAAGTTGTATTTTCCCTCTGAAGCTTCTTTATTCTCTGTCCCGGTAGTTTTCTGAACCCAAGACAACGGCTTTGACCTCTTTCCTCGCGAAGGATCGACACTTGGTCTTTCATTCGTGAAACCAAAGGGAAAATAACGACGCAAACTGTGTCTATAGGATCGCATTCGCCATGTTTGAAAAAATCCAATACAAAGAGAGCGATGTGGCACGTCAGACTTCTCTGAGCCTGTCAGTGCAACCCTCGCTACATCTTGGCCACCAACGTTAGCCTCTACAACTTTCCGTTGATTCTCTCGAATTTCCTTCAATTTAAGCTTAAGCGTTTATCGCCTTGCGCACGTTCATTTTCCTCAGACTCCTTCACGTCGAGAGCAATCGACATGTTGCACAGGATCAGGTTACTCGAAATATGACATCAGATTATAGACCATTATCTGATTGGATATAGCCTCTGACACACCGCTGAACAGAAAACTGGTCGGTTAAAATAGGCGCGCTGCAAGCGAGAAAATTCCGTTTCCCGCCGGACCACCTAATAATCTAATCTAGCGGAAACGGCGCTTTAAAAAAGTCTAGGCTACACCAGAGGTCTCTATGTAGCTAAGTAATTAAAGCTCCCCACTGGTGAATCCTGCCTTTGTTTCAGGCTCGTGGTAACATTTCATTTTATGATTCATTCACCGACCTGCAATTTACATCTTTTATTTAACAGGTAAGGGTAGAGATGATTAAACGACCAAGCTTTTTCTTGTTTGGTCAGGATGACTGGACCTTGGCTTGGTAAGGTCTTTTTTGATAGTCAAAGGATTATGCGTGTGCCGATAAAATACAAATGGCCCGTGAGGTACTCTATGGTATACCATTAGAAAGTGCCACATAAATGTAATAGCATGTATTCTTCGGATTCTTGCAAAGTGATATGATTCTTTTTTATTTGATCACATGGCTATGAATAAAGTCATGCAAATTTTTTATCAAAATTACACGATTTTAAGACGTCAAATTGTCTTCAATACGTTTGCAGGTAAACGCTGTCTCAGCTTTTATTGACGGGTCACAAATTTACGGGGCCAATTACAAAGAGGCAGAACTCCTTCGTGACCGGAGGGCTAATCTCGGACTGCTGCGGGTTGTTCCGTTCCCTTCGAGTTCCGCCAAATCCCCTATCCTGCCAAAGGCCAGACCAGAAACTTTTTGCAGATCTCCTAACTCCACGACCAAACCTTGTTTCCATGGCGGAGAGAGTAGAGCAAACGAAAATCCAGGTAAATCGCAACCTCGCTTCCAGGTTTTAACCTGGGAACGATGTTGTCAATGGGTAAATCGTTTACATAAAGAGCTTTACATCACCAAGCTGTTACTGCATAAGAGCTGTCGTATACGCGTACGAAGTGCTGCGTGAAACCAAAAAACATGTAGCATCTAGGCTATTTTTATTTCTTTGTTGACATTGAAGCGCATTTGACGGGATAAAATATAAAGAATATGATAATTTGGCTTTTATAGCTCGTTTAAATTTCAACACTTACAACTGAAACTGGATTGAACTTTCCTTTCATGTCTTTTACAAATCTGCAAGGGTCAATTGGCAAGATCTTTTATTTTCTAGCCATCTTTGCTTGAAATATTGTGTATTTCCACTATATTTTCCCTGAGGGAAAATGAAAGCAGTTCATTAACTTAATTGTTATGACACTCGCGTGATATAATTTCAAGTCTTTTCGTTGTTATTTCAATTTGCTTTTCAGTTCTTATCCTCTCAATGCACCTCTGAAAGTGGTAATAATGGCTGTATTAATACAGTTAATGTTTGTGGGCGTAATTATGTTTTGGGGCCTTGGCGGCTGGCGGTTGGGCCAGTCTAAAATGAGTCTGAGGAGGCCCAAAACATATTTATGCCCGCGAACATAAACTAAATTGTTAAGGCTCTCAAAATATCATGATAATATTTAATTATTACAGGTGACTAGATGTTGATCAGCTAGTCACAGGTGTGAAACACAAAGTGTAAAACTTTTTTTTTTCAATTTTGTCGACAGCGTTGATGGCCACGCACATTGTTTGGGTCCGGGAGCACAATCGTATCGCCAGCTACCTTCATGTGCTTAATCCATCATGGCGCGATGAGAAACTCTTCCAAGAGGCGCGAAAAATTGTAATTGCTGAGTTACAACACATCACGTTCAGCGAATGGCTTCCTGTCTTCTTCGATGAAAACGTAGTAAGCAGTTAATAAAACCAATATTTGATTTCGTTTAAGACAAGGACGGGTGAAGGGTACGCCGTAGTAACAGTTGTATTTATAGGATTTTTAAAAGGCTATAACAGGACATTAGACACAAGATAAGCCATAATTCTGACTACACTAACACGAGACATTCGATTTGAATAGTTTATCGAGGAAGCATCAGCCAGTCATTTCAAGATAACTGCAGTTTTATCTCGCGCGCTCATTGGCTAATTTTTATTGTCAATATGCAGACAGTCGCATGAATTTATGATTTATGCGATGCGGCAACGAGCGAGAGCGGACAATTTGACAATCTGTTATCGTAAAAAAAACAAATTGACATCAGTTTTTCATGCGTCTGTCTTGTTATTGACCATGAATTTCGTCATAACATATTCATAGTAGCCTGCGGTTCCAGAGCTACTTTGACAATGTCATGACGAAATTCATGATCAGTAACAGGACAGATGCACGAAAAACTGACGCTAATTTGTTAATTTGCTGTAGACGTATTCCGTCTTACAACATATTCTGTATCTCTGCAACTGATCAAGACTGTTGGTTCTAACAATTAGAAGCAGTGCTACGCTATGTACGAAAAATTAAACTACTAAACCCCACTTAATGTGGCCAAATAATATGTGGAAACGTATTCCTTATGTAATGCAGCAGCTCGCGATCCCGAGGAGAGGGTATAAAATCAATAAGGTATAGCATTTTACAATTATATATACGAACTGCTATGACAAAAGGTGGAAAAAAATAAGCGGACTGAGTAGCCTAGAATGACCCAAATTTCCTGCCAAACGCTTTTAAAAATAGTTCCTCAAAGACCCATTTCACCCCGCGAGCCTCTCTATCGTCCTGTCAGAAAAGTCAGAAAACTAATTTCTGACTAATTCACCCCTCAACCTCGGCAATTACAGTTTTGGAATATTTCTGTTCGTTTTCTGCCGAGGGTAAGTAAAGGTTATATTATTTTATTATTATTATTATTATTATTATTATTATTATTATTATTATTATTATTATTATTATTATTATTATTTTCAAGAGCTTTGCCGTCCACGTGCACGTCAGGTTTTGAGCAAATGTATCAGTCGCCATCTTTTTACTTTAATACGGAAGATTATTGTGCTCAGATAAAACGAGTAGCCTCAACTGCAACGCGACATTGCATGCGTGAACAATGCATAGGTCGAAGACCCTCCATAAACTTACCCTCTATCTTTCAGCGAAAACGAGAAAAGATTCTTCTGGAACCATCAGGAAACTACTTTAACGGTTATGACCCAGAAGTCAATCCAGAGATCATAAACGCCTTCGCAACGGCAGCTTTTCGAATGGGTCACTCTATGATCAGAGATGAGTTTGGACAGTTTGACGGGCAGTTCACGCAACAAGGTTTTGTTTCAATGAAGACATATTTTGACCCGTCACCACTGTACTCATTGAGCAAGAATGGTATCAGTGGAATCTTGTTGGGACTGGTGGCTCAAGCATCTCTAAAAGTGGACAGGTAGGTTGTTCATGTAGTCAGCGATTACATCTTAGATATGAAGACCCTTGATTTAAATTTCCTTGTCGGGAGGATGGAAGATGGTCAGTTGCGAGTTGTCAGCAAGGTCTTCCTTAGTTTCAGAAATCAGAGAAAGGACGGCCATCCCGAGGGGGGGTGGGGGGTGCACCCTCATATAAATATTAGGGATTTTGAGGCCAAACACCCCAATTGTACAAAAACCGGGAAGGAACGGCTAGCAACTTTGTCTTTCTCTATGCGATTCCCCACCGCCGGGCAACCGGGGCCATATTACAAGGGAACAGCGACCGTTTGAAATGTGACGATGAAATCAACGCACATGCTAACTACATTGATCACAATTTAGATTCTTTTCACCAGCCGTACGAGAGAACCTGGTGACACCTGGACCACCAGTCCATGGTATTGTGGGTGATCTCTCGGCTATCAACATCCAACGAGGTCGTGATCATGGGTTGCCGCCATACAACCAGTTCCGAAAGATCTGCGGCTTGAGCCTTGCAGCGTCCATTGACAACTTCACCAACATAAACGCGGCACAGCGAGAGAGGATCCGCGTGGCATACAACGACAATGTCAATGACGTCGACTTGTTTGTTGGAGGCTTAAGCGAAACTCCTTTGCCAGGCAGCACCGTGGGTGCTACTTTTACTTGCATTCTTGTTAAGGGGTTTAAAAATCTTCGAGTGGGAGATCGCTTCTGGTACGAGAGGAATGATTCGTACACTGGATTTACAATGGGTCAGTTGAATGCAATACGAAATGCAACCCTGGCAAGAGTGATATGCGACAACTCAGATGGGATTGGGCGTATCACACCGAATGTCTTTCTGGAAAGGAGTGTGTCCAATGATTGGACAGATTGTTTCAACCTAAAAATTGTCAACTTGAATGAATGGAAAGAAGGTAAGAGGCTGCCAGATAGATTATATTTCCATGGGGTGATGGCAAGCGGTCAACAGAGTCTCTGCCACAAAATCTTTGACTGCAGTGTTTTTCGAGGACCCGGGTGATGTTCAACTGATCGCTGCATGAGAATTGCTCAGACAAATAGAACGTTGAACCTTTAGTTGAGATATGATGCTGTTTATCCAATAGTCTCGTCAAGTTAATTAATTTCGAATTCCTTTATTATACATCTACAGAACCTGAAAGAAAAGAATCCTGCCAACATAACTTCGATGCGGAAAACATTTTGCTTCGTGAGCATGAAGGGACTAACTACTTTGTTTCTGTGTAACTCTTATAATAATAACGGGAATGGTGGTCGGATAAAAGACGCGTTGCATAACTGGTGTGACAAGTTTACGATTAGTATGTACTCTAACGTGACGTAACGGTTTGTACGTAACAGAATGAATAAATAAACATAGTGAGACCATGCCTTATTAGAGTTATTTTGGCCATTTAGTACAAAATTGCCTTAAATTTGAAGGAAACATGAAATAGAACTTAAATAAGATAGAAAGCAGGCACTAAAGGGATCATCATGAAGAAAGAAGGATGGTTCAGCATGGACAAGAGTAACGCTAGTGGATTACAAATGGTGCACTTGAAAAATTTAAAGGGGCATTGTTACGCTATTTGGCAACTTTATAAAAAGCTAGAAGGTGCCTTCGCATCAATTGAATTCCAAAACTAATGATCTAGTTTTGTTATCAAAGACTATTTGAAGGTACTGAAACTGTTTCTTGTCGCCTATCACTACGGATGGCATGGATGGAAAAGGATTGAAATTTGAAAAAATTGGCCAATTTTTTCAAGTTCTGATGCCACGAGTTCCAAAAATCCTCAAAATATTTAGTATGGTTAGCCCTCTCTGATAAAATTCATTTGATATCTTCGTCGTAGCTTCACAGAAGCTTTTTGTTTAGGATTAAAGCCTTAAAGTAATGTTTTTAGCACAGAATTGACCTAAAACAGCAAAATCCTCGTGATAATGCCCCTTTAAGCAAAATGTTTCAATATGCGCAAGTCGGACTTAGGCCCCTTGACGGCACTCAGTCTCGGCACCGGCTGGAAATTATTGATCCATATTGGGCCAACTTTTTTGTGGCAAAATTACTCTGTGGGTATTTATCTGATTCACTTCAAATTTGAAACAGTAAAAGATATTTTTATGGTGAATGTTTCTATCGTTTTTGTATTTTTGAGTTTTTGGCGAGAAAATGACGTCATAGATAGACTATGTGAAATTTCTAAATTTATATTGCTAGAGATGTGACGTCTGTTGCTGAAAGACGACCTTGAAACAAACTCAAAAGTGAAAAAAGTTCTTCGATATCTTGATTCTGTCCGGAGATATAATACAATGAAATTTGCATAAATTCTATTTTTAGTAACAAATTTGGGCATTTTAACAGTTGTACCTTTTGATTGAAATAAGATATTTTTATATTTTTTTTTCGTTTAATGTTAGTTTTAAAGGCCCTCTTTCATCAGAGGCAAATAAATGTACGAAAATAAAAATTTAAATTTTAACTCCATTTTGTGACGTCATTTCCCCCCCACAAAAATTAAAATGTTGACAAACTAATACCACCAAATTTTGTATCTTAAAAGACAACAACAACAACAACAACAACAACAACTTTATTGACCCTTACACTTGACAGAAATTAAATTAACATGAAATAAAAATGTATGGAAATGCAGACAAATCCGGACAAAAGTCCGGATTTGTCCGGATTTCCATACATTTCTTTGTAATTTTTTTACGTTTTTAAATGCCTGTATCTCAGTCAAAACTAGCCTGATTAACACTAAATTTGGGGATTTTATGAATCTCGGTGTGCTCTTTCTGACTATGGGGATCAATAGTTGCTAATCCCATAGTTAACAGACTTGTACCTAGTCCCTCACGGTATGAAATCAGGCAATGCGGCCTTGGTTTACCGTGTACTTCTTTGTAGCCCTTTTTCTCATTTGCATAACAATGTAATCCAACGTGGATGTGAGGCAACTTCGGGCTAGCCCGAAATTGCCTCGTATACATGCTAGATTTTGTTGTTATGGAAATGAGCAGGGTTAACCGTGAAAAGGGCTATTGGGCATCTATATTATGATCAATTGACACCTGTCAAAAAAAGGTATCTGCTGACCAGTATCACGTGACCATATCGCGGGCTCAAGTGTACAGCTCATCAAGGTCACGTGCTTTTTGAAGCTGACCGCTGACCAAGTGCTGGTTTTCGATTGGATCGCGGGCTCATGTCAGGTTAACTTGCTGAAAACAGGGCAGGATTGTTCGGAGGCCTGTGAACGCTAGCCCAGGATTAAAATTTATTCGAATTATAACTTTTTCTTCTATACAAATGTTTTTTGCTGCTTTGTTTTGAGTAAATGCATATGGTGATTATAAAACTCAAAACAGAAAGTCAAACAGTAAACAGAAAACCTCACCGCAAAGTTTCAAAACTCATATCAACATTCTACATTTTCCTGGGTTAGCTCAATCGGGCACTGAACAACCCGGCCAAGGAGCTACGCTTTTAGGTTAGCCTAAATCTATATATTAGAAGTCGGTGATGGACAAAACACTGACCCCCAATCCATGGACTACCCCAATGGACCACCTAAATGGACTACCCTAAAATGGACAGCCCCTAAAAATAATATTCCAAATGAGTACCATGCAAAGTCGTAAGATGCTACACCTTGCTTTCTTTGTTCTGGAATCACTGAACACAAAATAGACAAGTAGATTTTTCCTCGATTAGTATTACTACATGTATAACTTAAGTTGGGCAAGTTAGGTATTGATTGTTTACAATGTTTCAGCCTCAGGATAGCTGACTTATAACTCATTATTCTAATGTCTACAATGAAATTATGTCTTTTATTGCTCTGCAACATACAAAGCTAGAACCAGTTCTAATACTGCAGCACCCACTGCACCCTACTTTACAGTTGAAATTATTGTAAGGACCAAAGGACCAAATTTCCCCTTCTGCTTTTGAATGCCTTTTGAATGACCCTTGGATCCGACCTGCTACTGCAAATGGCTTAAATTTCACTAAATTATTTACACCAGCAACCAGTGTTTTCGCAAATGCATTGCAAACATTTCAGATTCAGGCTGTTCTCTTGCAAATTATTTTGGAACAATTAAGGGGTATTAATATATGGAAAAGATCTGAATGTTCTGACTACCTTGTTAATTTATCATGGTTCCTGGAAGGGTTAACTATTCAGCCATTACTCTTGTTATCTCCTGTCATATCATCTTTTAGCTAAAGCAGTGTAGTGGCTGATTGAATGGCATGGAGTAATTAAAACTGAAAATCACTCTGTGACGTTTATATTTAACTAATGTGCTATTCCTAAATCAAATATCAGAGTGGGTTCTCGCTCACATTTCAATGGTTTTTGAAGTTTTTATGTTTACCTCATATTGATAACAACCATGAACAATGTAATGATGAAATCTGGTTTGCATTTTTACACTTTTCATACCATTTTGTGTTCAGCAGTTGTTTATTTTAAGTACAATTATTCAAAATGGTGGCTAGAGGCTGTACAGGATGAACTTAACTGGAAGTTACATGTATATAAGTGTAATTTAAGCATACCAGCAGCTAAGAACATCAAATAGTACTCATTTGGAATATTATTTTTAGGGCTAGTCCATTTTAGGGTAGTCCATTTAGGTAGTCCATTTGGATAGTCCATGGACTGGGGGTCAGTGTTTTGTCCATCAGCATTAGAAGTCTCTTTCAGAAAATAGCTCATTTACCGAAAGTGCCCGCTCATACAGGTTTAACCATACTCGATTGCCGAAAAAGTAAAAGAAGATACTGATCATGTTAAATGTTTTTAAAGGTCAATAAAGTTGTTGTTGTTGTTGTTGTTGTTGTTGTCTTTTAAGATACAAAATTTGGTGGTATTAGTTTGTCAACATTTTAATTTTTGTGGGGGGGAAATGACGTCACAAAATGGAGTTAAAATTTAAATTTTTATTTTCGTACATTTATTTGCCTCTGATGAAAGAGGGCCTTTAAAACTAACATTAAACGAAAAAAAAATATAAAAATATCTTATTTCAATCAAAAGGTACAACTGTTAAAATGCCCAAATTTGTTACTAAAAATAGAATTTATGCAAATTTCATTGTATTATATCTCCGGACAGAATCAAGATATCGAAGAACTTTTTTCACTTTTGAGTTTGTTTCAAGGTCGTCTTTCAGCAACAGACGTCACATCTCTAGCAATATAAATTTAGAAATTTCACATAGTCTATCTATGACGTCATTTTCTCGCCAAAAACTCAAAAATACAAAAACGATAGAAACATTCACCATAAAAAATATCTTTTACTGTTTCAAATTTGAAGTGAATCAGATAAATACCCACAGAGTAATTTTGCCACAAAAAAGTTGGCCCAATATGGATCAATAATTTCCCAGCCGGTGCCGAGACTGAGTGCCGTCAAGGGGCCTAAGTCCGACTTGCGCATATTGAAACATTTTGCTTAAAGGGGCATTATCACGAGGATTTTGCTGTTTTAGGTCAATTCTGTGCTAAAAACATTACTTTAAGGCTTTAATCCTAAACAAAAAGCTTCTGTGAAGCTACGACGAAGATATCAAATGAATTTTATCAGAGAGGGCTAACCATACTAAATATTTTGAGGATTTTTGGAACTCGTGGCATCAGAACTTGAAAAAATTGGCCAATTTTTTCAAATTTCAATCCTTTTCCATCCATGCCATCCGTAGTGATAGGCGACAAGAAACAGTTTCAGTACCTTCAAATAGTCTTTGATAACAAAACTAGATCATTAGTTTTGGAATTCAATTGATGCGAAGGCACCTTCTAGCTTTTTATAAAGTTGCCAATAGCGTAACAATGCCCCTTTAAATTTTTCAAGTGCACCATTTGTAATCCACTAGCGTTACTCTTGTCCATGCTGAACCATCCTTCTTTCTTCATGATGATCCCTTTAGTGCCTGCTTTCTATCTTATTTAAGTTCTATTTCATGTTTCCTTCAAATTTAAGGCAATTTTGTACTAAATGGCCAAAATAACTCTAATAAGGCATGGTCTCACTATGTTTATTTATTCATTCTGTTACGTACAAACCGTTACGTCACGTTAGAGTACATACTAATCGTAAACTTGTCACACCAGTTATGCAACGCGTCTTTTATCCGACCACCATTCCCGTTATTATTATAAGAGTTACACAGAAACAAAGTAGTTAGTCCCTTCATGCTCACGAAGCAAAATGTTTTCCGCATCGAAGTTATGTTGGCAGGATTCTTTTCTTTCAGGTTCTGTAGATGTATAATAAAGGAATTCGAAATTAATTAACTTGACGAGACTATTGGATAAACAGCATCATATCTCAACTAAAGGTTCAACGTTCTATTTGTCTGAGCAATTCTCATGCAGCGATCAGTTGAACATCACCCGGGTCCTCGAAAAACACTGCAGTCAAAGATTTTGTGGCAGAGACTCTGTTGACCGCTTGCCATCACCCCATGGAAATATAATCTATCTGGCAGCCTCTTACCTTCTTTCCATTCATTCAAGTTGACAATTTTTAGGTTGAAACAATCTGTCCAATCATTGGACACACTCCTTTCCAGAAAGACATTCGGTGTGATACGCCCAATCCCATCTGAGTTGTCGCATATCACTCTTGCCAGGGTTGCATTTCGTATTGCATTCAACTGACCCATTGTAAATCCAGTGTACGAATCATTCCTCTCGTACCAGAAGCGATCTCCCACTCGAAGATTTTTAAACCCCTTAACAAGAATGCAAGTAAAAGTAGCACCCACGGTGCTGCCTGGCAAAGGAGTTTCGCTTAAGCCTCCAACAAACAAGTCGACGTCATTGACATTGTCGTTGTATGCCACGCGGATCCTCTCTCGCTGTGCCGCGTTTATGTTGGTGAAGTTGTCAATGGACGCTGCAAGGCTCAAGCCGCAGATCTTTCGGAACTGGTTGTATGGCGGCAACCCATGATCACGACCTCGTTGGATGTTGATAGCCGAGAGATCACCCACAATACCATGGACTGGTGGTCCAGGTGTCACCAGGTTCTCTCGTACGGCTGGTGAAAAGAATCTAAATTGTGATCAATGTAGTTAGCATGTGCGTTGATTTCATCGTCACATTTCAAACGGTCGCTGTTCCCTTGTAATATGGCCCCGGTTGCCCGGCGGTGGGGAATCGCATAGAGAAAGACAAAGTTGCTAGCCGTTCCTTCCCGGTTTTTGTACAATTGGGGTGTTTGGCCTCAAAATCCCTAATATTTATATGAGGGTGCACCCCCCACCCCCCCTCGGGATGGCCGTCCTTTCTCTGATTTCTGAAACTAAGGAAGACCTTGCTGACAACTCGCAACTGACCATCTTCCATCCTCCCGACAAGGAAATTTAAATCAAGGGTCTTCATATCTAAGATGTAATCGCTGACTACATGAACAACCTACCTGTCCACTTTTAGAGATGCTTGAGCCACCAGTCCCAACAAGATTCCACTGATACCATTCTTGCTCAATGAGTACAGTGGTGACGGGTCAAAATATGTCTTCATTGAAACAAAACCTTGTTGCGTGAACTGCCCGTCAAACTGTCCAAACTCATCTCTGATCATAGAGTGACCCATTCGAAAAGCTGCCGTTGCGAAGGCGTTTATGATCTCTGGATTGACTTCTGGGTCATAACCGTTAAAGTAGTTTCCTGATGGTTCCAGAAGAATCTTTTCTCGTTTTCGCTGAAAGATAGAGGGTAAGTTTATGGAGGGTCTTCGACCTATGCATTGTTCACGCATGCAATGTCGCGTTGCAGTTGAGGCTACTCGTTTTATCTGAGCACAATAATCTTCCGTATTAAAGTAAAAAGATGGCGACTGATACATTTGCTCAAAACCTGACGTGCACGTGGACGGCAAAGCTCTTGAAAATAATAATAATAATAATAATAATAATAATAATAATAATAATAATAATAATAATAATAATAATAATAAAATAATATAACCTTTACTTACCCTCGGCAGAAAACGAACAGAAATATTCCAAAACTGTAATTGCCGAGGTTGAGGGGTGAATTAGTCAGAAATTAGTTTTCTGACTTTTCTGACAGGACGATAGAGAGGCTCGCGGGGTGAAATGGGTCTTTGAGGAACTATTTTTAAAAGCGTTTGGCAGGAAATTTGGGTCATTCTAGGCTACTCAGTCCGCTTATTTTTTTCCACCTTTTGTCATAGCAGTTCGTATATATAATTGTAAAATGCTATACCTTATTGATTTTATACCCTCTCCTCGGGATCGCGAGCTGCTGCATTACATAAGGAATACGTTTCCACATATTATTTGGCCACATTAAGTGGGGTTTAGTAGTTTAATTTTTCGTACATAGCGTAGCACTGCTTCTAATTGTTAGAACCAACAGTCTTGATCAGTTGCAGAGATACAGAATATGTTGTAAGACGGAATACGTCTACAGCAAATTAACAAATTAGCGTCAGTTTTTCGTGCATCTGTCCTGTTACTGATCATGAATTTCGTCATGACATTGTCAAAGTAGCTCTGGAACCGCAGGCTACTATGAATATGTTATGACGAAATTCATGGTCAATAACAAGACAGACGCATGAAAAACTGATGTCAATTTGTTTTTTTTACGATAACAGATTGTCAAATTGTCCGCTCTCGCTCGTTGCCGCATCGCATAAATCATAAATTCATGCGACTGTCTGCATATTGACAATAAAAATTAGCCAATGAGCGCGCGAGATAAAACTGCAGTTATCTTGAAATGACTGGCTGATGCTTCCTCGATAAACTATTCAAATCGAATGTCTCGTGTTAGTGTAGTCAGAATTATGGCTTATCTTGTGTCTAATGTCCTGTTATAGCCTTTTAAAAATCCTATAAATACAACTGTTACTACGGCGTACCCTTCACCCGTCCTTGTCTTAAACGAAATCAAATATTGGTTTTATTAACTGCTTACTACGTTTTCATCGAAGAAGACAGGAAGCCATTCGCTGAACGTGATGTGTTGTAACTCAGCAATTACAATTTTTCGCGCCTCTTGGAAGAGTTTCTCATCGCGCCATGATGGATTAAGCACATGAAGGTAGCTGGCGATACGATTGTGCTCCCGGACCCAAACAATGTGCGTGGCCATCAACGCTGTCGACAAAATTGAAAAAAAAAAGTTTTACACTTTGTGTTTCACACCTGTGACTAGCTGATCAACATCTAGTCACCTGTAATAATTAAATATTATCATGATATTTTGAGAGCCTTAACAATTTAGTTTATGTTCGCGGGCATAAATATGTTTTGGGCCTCCCTCAGACTCATTTTAGACTGGCCCAACCGCCAGCCGCCAAGGCCCCAAAACATAATTACGCCCACAAACATTAACTGTATTAATACAGCCATTATTACCACTTTCAGAGGTGCATTGAGAGGATAAGAACTGAAAAGCAAATTGAAATAACAACGAAAAGACTTGAAATTATATCACGCGAGTGTCATAACAATTAAGTTAATGAACTGCTTTCATTTTCCCTCAGGGAAAATATAGTGGAAATACACAATATTTCAAGCAAAGATGGCTAGAAAATAAAAGATCTTGCCAATTGACCCTTGCAGATTTGTAAAAGACATGAAAGGAAAGTTCAATCCAGTTTCAGTTGTAAGTGTTGAAATTTAAACGAGCTATAAAAGCCAAATTATAATATTCTTTATATTTTATCCCGTCAAATGCGCTTCAATGTTCAACAAAGAAATAAAAATAGCCTAGATGCTACATGTTTTTTGGTTTCACGCAGCACTTCGTACGCGTATACGACAGCTCTTATGCAGTAACAGCTTGGTGATGTAAAGCTCTTTATGTAAACGATTTACCCATTGACAACATCGTTCCCAGGTTAAAACCTGGAAGCGAGGTTGCGATTTACCTGGATTTTCGTTTGCTCTACTCTCTCCGCCATGGAAACAAGGTTTGGTCGTGGAGTTAGGAGATCTGCAAAAAGTTTCTGGTCTGGCCTTTGGCAGGATAGGGGATTTGGCGGAACTCGAAGGGAACGGAACAACCCGCAGCAGTCCGAGATTAGCCCTCCGGTCACGAAGGAGTTCTGCCTCTTTGTAATTGGCCCCGTAAATTTGTGACCCGTCAATAAAAGCTGAGACAGCGTTTACCTGCAAACGTATTGAAGACAATTTGACGTCTTAAAATCGTGTAATTTTGATAAAAAATTTGCATGACTTTATTCATAGCCATGTGATCAAATAAAAAAGAATCATATCACTTTGCAAGAA
>JAHPZR010034744.1:10000-18741 GCA_019787425.1 Platygyra sinensis
AAATAGACAATGAGAAAGTCGTTGATCTGCGAAAAAAAAGAAAAACGTCTCGGACTCAAGGGATTCAATCGACTTAGAAAACAGGAATTGATTGACAGAATGAGAACAGCGACAAATATTCTGGACGAAGAAATTCCAGACATCGATTCTCCCGTTCTCAGTCCGACGAGATATGTGAAGAAGAAACCTCCGGAGCAGACGACAGAGCAGCGAAAGAAGGAAATCAGAGAACTCGAGGAAATGCTTGGATTGTGCAAAACGAGGACGTACGTTGCGTCTGCTTCGCTGTTAGCTTCCGCGCTCCCCGAGATCAAAATAACCGATCCTGAGGAAGTGGAACGAGATATGAAAATCAACGGGATCAAGGAGATCAATAGAGGGCGTAATCAATTCAATGTCACTCAGACAGCGAGCGCTTTGCGCGGTTTCGCGAGACAATTCAGGAATTTGAGTACGTCATTAAGCCGGCCAAGGGTGCTCATGCAAATGGTCAGACCTGAAGTCCTCAATTTGATGAGAAAGAATCGCTGGACCAGGATAATTTTGATCTTGAATTCTGAGATGATGAGACAAGAATTATTCAGTGAAGAGAGTGAAATTCTGGAAGCTCATTTCGGGATCAATCCAATCGAGAATCTCGAGTCGACTGATGAATCCTCGGGATATAACACCATGATTCGTAACATCGAGGAGAGGATCCAGAATTTCAATTTTCGCGGCAGCAACTGGACATTTCAGAGAGTCCTCTCTCTCGACGTTCCCTTCACCGTCTATCTCCCGTTGTGAGGTTCATCTTACATGGAACTTCCAAAAGCGATCAAAGACAAAAAGGCGTTGATCAACCTGAAAAACGAAGACCAACAGTGTTTCAAATGGTGCGTCACGAGAGCCCTCAATCCAGTTGACAAAAACTCTGAAAGGATCACAGAGCTCCTCAGAGAAGAGTCAAAAATTCCCAACTGGGGAGACATGGAGTACCCCGTCAACCTAGAGAGATTGACAAGTTTGAAAAGCTGAACCCACGGATTTCAATCAATGTCTTCGGTTATGAAAGAAAAGGCTCTCCTCTGAGAATCAGCAAATTAAAACGAGAAATTACTATCAACTTACTATTGATTCATGATGAGAGGGAGACGCATTATTGCTGATAAAGAATATGAGCAGGTTGCTCAGGAGTCAAGTAACAAAGCACACTGAATCAGCGGTTTTCCGTCTCAGATAAACCATTTTATAAATGAAGAGATATTACCAAACCACGAAATTTACTGCTCAAACAATGAAGAGTTGAGAATTGAAATGCCACGAGACACTGGAAAAAAGATCGAATTCAAGAACCATAACCGAATGATCAAAGTCCCCTTCGTTGTCTACGCGGATTTTGAATCAATCGTCAAACCGATCAACGCTTGTGACCCGAGTTGTCATGTATTGATCGAACCACACCACAGCAACATGGCGGTCCACTCGAAACACGTTTTATCACAGATATGTGCACGCATATATACGCACACATCTAATTTACATATTTCCATATTTGGCAAATGCCACAGGGAGAACATGACACGGTGATGAAAAGAGTTTTACGAATCAATATCAAAAGCATCTGTCCTGTAGATTTTCTTACAAAATCGTTTGCTTCGACGATGACATTTGGTCTCAAGATCCAGTGATTTATAGAGCGGAGAGTGAGGAGGACGTCGGTCGGATCTTCGTTGAGATGCTTCAGAGCGATATCAAGAAGATTCACGAGAATTCGATTTCGCCAAGAAGATGATCTTCACCAAGGAAAACAAGAAAGAATTTGAAAGGGCGGAGGACTGTTGAATCTGCGGTCCCTCATTGAAGAAAGACGGAGTTGAGACAAGTTAGAGACCACTGTCATTTCACGGGGATGTATCGAGAAGCTGCTCACTACAGATGCAACTTGAATTTCAAGGAGCCCAAGGTCACTCCCGTGATATTCCATAACCTGGCCAATTACGACTCACACTTGTTCATCAAGAGTCTCGGCAAGAGCGAAGGAGACAGCGACCTAATTTTTGCCATGCGCTATTCCGGTTAACTGTGGAATAGGCCTCTGTAACAACAAGTTTGGGCATATGTTGAACACGTTCCATGTTACTCGGGGGCAGTACTATCTGGTGTCGATTTCACAATTTTGATCATGTCGTCGTTGCTTTTATTGTCGTCTTGTAAATTAAATCAGGAGGCGCGATGATTAAGCTTAATTAAAGCTTAATCGATCAATCTTTGCGGATCGCTTTTCTTACCAACGGACACAGTAATAGAGAAGGAGATATGTGAGTTTTTTTGGTATGGTTTTGTTCGTTTTATTAGCACTTATCTACCGTTGCTGTCTCATGTGGCTCTGTTATAAGATACGTAAAGTATATTTACAATTTCAGTCTTCAGTTTTTCAATTAAGACGACTTTAAGACTTAAAGATTGAACTGGATTTGTTATGACTGATATATCATTTTTTATCACCGAGCCGAATTATTGGCATTTCAGACGTCTAATAATCAGGACAAACGAAATCCAGTGCTGAGAAACTGATACGACTTTTATTGTTTAGAATTTTAGAGTTTCCACCACAAAAGAATTGCCTCATGGTGAGTCGCACTGGGACAGACTACAAAATATCATGATAAACGTATAAGGTATTTTGAAATTGTTAAATATGGAGAGGTCGTAGTGATTCTGGAAGTTATAAAATATCTCTTCTCTCGACTAAAAATGTTCTTGCCCGCCTTTAGCTCTAACTGATCTGATGTGATGTCACGTGGTTGACTTTGTTTCTCCACCTCGGTCTTATCTCTCCAGACGTTGCTTTGGAACTAGCCAAGCAATACCAAATTTGGTTTAAGCCGATTTGGTCTAAAGAGGATGTAACAGTGGCTTGTGTGCTTCAGACAAAAGAATGAAAGAGGAAAGACATGCTTGTCCCACCGACCTCACCCTCGCCGGTTTGAGCGCATTTGGATCCGTCCGTATTAGTCAGCAATTCACAAAACGAGATAATGAGTAACATGTACACTAAAACAAGTTAATACAGTTGAATCCTCCAATTTTGCACTCTGGAGTTCTAAATAACGATTAATATGTAATCAATATGATGGAAAATAGTTTTTTTTTTCATCGACCAAGGGTCGGAAAGGATCACTAGAGGAAAAACCATAATTATGTTTTTCCAACTAGGTTCTAACGTGGTCTGACCCACATTTTAATGATAAAGATTATTTTTGAAACCTACCAAAGGAGTTCGAAACTAAAACCGAGTTGATTTTAAGCCAAGGGACCAAAACAAGTTCGAGGCGACGACTAGTTTGAGCAAACGAGTTCGACATAACCAATAGTGAATGGCTGGAAAATAAAGTGCCCAAATCCCCGAGGGCTGATCCATAAGAAATGAGTTGAGCTCGAAAAAACGGGGAATGAGAAACAACTGTGTTCGAATTAGCGGGGTCCAACTGAAAATCTGGGTATAGGAAGCGCAAATACTTCGAAGCCGTTGTGAAATAAGCACAACGAACTTTGGGGCGAAGCTTGTGGAGAGAAAAATGTGTTTCAAACGAGAAATATGTTAATGGCTTTTTGAGTACACCACATGACTTAAAAGAACCAAGAAGACTGTTTTTGCTGACTCTACATAAGGTGCATCCAGAGAGATTCCAGATTCATCCTGGGTGCATCGCACATAGCCTGCGTAGCTTTGCGGCGGGTTTTTGTGGCACGGGACGTACATTTTTATTTGCTATTATTATATGGCTTTGTCTCACAAGGACTGGGAACTACCAAATTCACGAATTTGATTGGCTAAATTGGATATTGACCGCGTCTAGATTTTCCCATCTAGACCGGCAGCTAAACCAGTTATGCTTAGAAGTGAAAAAGTTGCGAACTAAAATGCAAAATCATTGACTGTTTCATCTAAGAATATTTATTTCTATAAGCGCCAAAAAGCTGAGGAGAAAATAAAGTAAGAGGACGAGCAAACTTTGGAAGAATTAAATTCGGCCGCTCATCACCGTTTGCCAGCAAACTGTCACTTAGTACAAAGCAGTTACATTGAACGAATTAAATTGTTCTTGTTTTTGCCACATAATAAACATCTTATTAACCGAGCTAAGTCGGTCTGTATGGGAGAATCTTGACCTCGGTCGTGTGTACAGACCTCACTGCGTTCGGTCTGTACTTACGACCTCGGTCAAGATTTCTCCCATACAGACCTCCTGCTCGGTTAATAAGAGCTAAACATAAACTATAGCTGGCCGCCAAGTACAGTATCAAAATGGTGGCCTCCGAAGTTGCTTCTTTCGAGACAAATTTCTTCAGGATAGCAGGCACTTTGGATGCTGAAACTTCGGTGAATGAAAAAGTTGAATGTTTATCTGCTATAGGCGAAGAAAAAGAAGGAAGCCGTTTTAGAGTGATCGTCTCTTTTAAAGAGGCTGACTGAACAGTTTCCAGCACTTTTCTAACAGCTACACTTTGAAGGATGAATACTGCCACTGTTTAACGAGTGATGCTACTATATCATACAAAAACACGTTGCGGTCATCCTTTTTAAATAACAGGTTGCCATAGCTACATTAATGAGACCTGCTAGAAAACCCTTAGTTTTACAAGTAACTTTAAACTCTTATTGCCGCGACGACGTCATTGGTTTAAGACCGAAAGTGCTTTTGGGAACACGTGAATGTTGTTGTTTACCTGGAGAAGCCATTTTGACATTTTGTATCAAGCGAATGTAAAGGAATCTGTATAATCCTCGTCTGAGACAGCTGTAATCTAGAAGTAGAGCCTACGGAATCTTAAGGAGAATACAGTCCAGTGACAGAAAATCTTGAACACTTATAACTCATAAACGAGCTTGGTGACCCCCATTTCTGTGGAGTGGGTTCAGAATCACCTTTAAGTTTCGAAACTTTAAAGTGGCTCTGAACCCAATCCACCGATTTTTTTAAACTTTGCATAAAAGCTGCATCTCATCAGATGATCACAGCTCGATGTTAAATCAACCTTTGCCCAAACTCGTGGATTAGTAATCTAGAGATGAAACATTTATCTCACATTTATCTCTTCATACGAGTTTGCAGACCTTGCATGAGTAAAGGTTTCTTATTCATGAGACAGCACTTGTTTTCCAATGTGGAGCCGCTTGTCTCTTGCACATTTTCAGTGTTGATCCAAAAATCTGTCAATCCAAAAAATCTGTCAACCCGTAAATATGTGTTCCAGAGAACTCACTGGAGGTTCCTTTCCCTTTGTTATCTTTTCCATCAGGATGGAAAGGTGTAGAAAAATGAGAGGGTAAATATCATTTAAACTTATCAAAATCAAGTATTTGGAAAGTTATTTTCAACTTTAAGTGTATTTCACACCCCACTTAGAGTTCAGATCAATGTACTGAAATAAAAAAAGACATAACCAGGAGCCATGGGATAACTCAACATGAAAAACTTAAGTGCTAGCTATGAAAATAACAACCAAAATACCCTGGAAAGCTCGGCCTGAACGAATCTTTAACGTTGGATCTCACAGGAGATCTAATCAGCCAAACTTGAAAAGTAAAACGATGAGAAGTCAAAGTTTGGATGTTACTAATTATAAGAATGAAATTACAATAGTTTTTTTCCTCTGCCGATATTTGTCCTGTTTTTAGTAGCTGTTTCGGCCATGAATAATTGTTCGTTTCGCTCATATAAGCTAATTTAGACACATTCTCATCAAAATTTAACCACATTACATGAGATTTAAATAGTAACCGCACAAACACGATAGCGAGGCTCTTATTGACTGCGCGGTTACTATTGCATTATGGTGTCGCGCGCTCGGTTACTCTTCCAGTATGGCGTCGGGCCTCGAGTGGCCGCTCGCAGTCTTAAGAAAACATAACAAAGGTCAATAAAAGACAGAAAGCACTGGCTTGATCACCACAATACCGGGTACGCTCTTCTCGATTCCTTCTGTGAAACAGAGTGAAAACAAATATTATGTCTTGACCTCTCTCTTCGCGAAGACTTCGACTCAGAACCACCGTGTATTAAAGGGATGGTAATGTTCGTAATGATGCTAATCTCGAATTTATTGACGGAAAAATAAATCGCCTAAAGCAAAATAATTACCCCTTTTCTTCTCGAACATTCCAATCAGAACCACTCTGCTCAGAATTTCAAATGACGCTAATTGCGCGGATGCGAAGCAATCCGAGTTAGGGATTAAGGACGGTGCCTACTATTGTTACTGCGCATACGGTCTGCGCATCTCGAGATACTCGGATTTCCTATGGTGGTGCTTATAATACAGGATATTTTTGCGCGGTTCAAAACTATGCGGAGAAAGTACAACTTAGCATAGTTCAAAACCCAAAAGGGGCAATTTGAATTATATAAAACACACCAATGCAAAAAAAAAAACTAATCTCTAAATCAAAAATTAAAAATAAAATGCCAATTAAAAAAAATCGTATTGAAAAAGGACGGCCCAAAAAACTAAATGGCACAAAACCACACTCATAAGCAGAAACCTTTTCTCGATCTGGTACTTTCTCTCCTAGAAAAAAAGAAACAATAGAAAACAACCCCGCCAAAACAATTGTCAAAAAACAAAAAACAAAAAAACGCATCCTTAACCTCGTAAAGAACTAAAAGATTTTAAAACTATTGTCCCTCGAATACGATAATAAGCAACCAAAATAGCTAGACCAATTGAAGACTCCGCTGCCGCAATTGTTAAACCCATTATCATATACACTTGTTCTATTAAAACATCAATTTCTTTAGAATTTATTAAAAAGAAAAAAAAAAGTAGATAATAAAACCAGCTCAATGGAAACAATCATAATAATAAAATGTCCTCGGTTTAAAATTATACCCCAGCTCCCAATAAAAACAAAAGAACTACCAGAATTAGGTATTTATAATACATTTCAAAGAATGAAGGTATTCTTCAATACAAACTCCTTTTATAACAATTGGCATAAAAGAATGATTTGCACCACAAATCTCAGAACATTGTCCATAAAAAACCCCCGGCCTTTTAATAAAAACCCCCGTTTGGTTCAGACGACCTGGGACAGCATCTATTTTTAACCCTAAAGAAGGAACCGCAAAAGAATGCAAAACATCCGCTCCTGTAACCAAAAGCCTTATATGAGTTAAAATTGGAAGAATAAGTTTGTTGTCAACTTCCAACAAACGATTCTCCCCTGAAGTTAAATCCGATGTAGAAAGCATATAAGAATCAAACCCAATGTCTCCCCCTCATAATCGGAATACTCATAAGACCAATATCATTGATGTCCAACCGCCTTTATGGTTAAAGCAGGAGAGACCACTTCATCCATCAAATACAATAATTTAAGAGAAGGTAATGCAATAAAAACTAAAATAACTGCCGGTATTATTGTTCAAATAATTTCTAAAAAAGTACCATCAACTAAAAAACGATCATAAAATTTATTTTTTAAAGCCTCACCAATAATTCACAAAACAACAGTTTACAATAATAAACCACACAAACATCACCCTATCATGAAAAAAATTCATGTTCTTCGCCACTGGGTCCTGCATATTTGAAAACCCAAACGACCAATCCTCTGCCCCGTCTTGAACTTTTTGAAAAACTCATTTAGTAAATACAAAGATATAGAAAAAAAAACAAACAAACCCACATTTTAGGCCTCTACGGGGCTAGTGTAAACAACTCCTCACCATTAATATATAGTAAAAAAGAATGCGCGATATAATAAAACATAGCCTTATTATCAGTATTATACTCAAAAAAAAACACCTAAAAAAGTGCCACCACAAAACACTGGTCCTTAAATAAATTTTTTTAAGAACCTCATCAATAAATACATAGGTATAAAAACAGCCATACCACATCAACAAAATGTCAGTACCAACTCGCTGCCTCAAAACCCACATGTTGACGGCGAGTAAATTGATTAGATAACAAACGAAAAAACAAACAAATAAAAAAGTCGTTCCAATTAAAACATGTAATCCATGAAACCCAGTTGCAACAAAAAAAGTTGAGCCATAAACAGAGTCTGACAAAGCAAACGGAGCCTCATAATACTCAATTGCCTGTAAACTGGTAAAGACCATTCCCAATAAAAGTGTTAAAAACAAGCCCAACTGCGCTTCTTTTTTAGCCCCACAAACAATGGCATGATGAGCCCATGTCACTGTTGCCCCGGAACTTAATAACACAGCAGTATTTAATAAGGGAACAGAGAAAGGATTTAGTGCAGATACACCTTGTGGGGGTCTACTACTCCCAATTCCACCGCAGGGGCCAAACTACTATGAAAAAAAGCCCAAAAAAAAGAAAAAAAAAAAGAACTTCTGAAAGAATAAATAAAAGCATCCCATATTTAAGTCCTTGTTTTACAATTAAAGAATGATGCCCTTGAAAGGTAGACTCTCGTATTACATCTTGTCATCAAACAAACATAACTCCAACCATAACTAAAATCCCTAATCATAAAAAAAAACGTTGCCCATAATGGAAAAAAGACACTAAGCCGATAGTCAAAAAAAACGCGGCCGTAGCCCCCAAAAAAGGTCATGGAGAGGGTTCCGCTAAATGATATGGATGATATCGCACCTTACTATATTCTTTTATTAATTTTTTAACTTCAAGGTAATAATTGATATTATTAACCTTTGGGCATCAAGGGCCAGTTCCCTCACCCTTACTATGTTACGACTTACTCTACTTTGTTTACCTCA